>CM069133.1:4952136-5099060 GCA_035221665.1 Okamejei kenojei
ACACCGAATAGTGGAGAGTGAAGACGACCTCCTTCGACCTCCCTTCGACTATGATGAACACTATCTACGACCACCTTCAACTACCTTCGACTACCCTCGATTATCTACGACTAACATTACGATCTACCTCGACTAAACCTACGAGTAAAAAAAGTATCGATTTTTTCCATAGAGACCTTTTTATACTCGCGGGCATTTTTCAACATATTGAAAAATACGCCGCGAGCTAGCTGAGGCCTCAAGTACGCGGGGACCACTCTCGAGCATGGAGAGTTACGACCTCGTGTCGACCATGCTGCGAGTATGAGTCGAGGGCAAACTCGCCAGAACACGCGGATTAGGTCGCCCAAGTAGGCGTCCAGAATTTTGTGTCTCCCTGCAGTACCTTCCTACTCATTTAGTCTAACCAAGTAGTTTTTTAAATTCTAATATCAAACTATTCTAAAGCTCAAATTGAGATAATTAAGGCACCAGCAAATTAGGAAGTTAGCACTAACTCAAATTAACAGATTGCTCTCATTAACTATTGACCTGATATTAAAGAAAGAGTGAAAGTGGTAGACTTCTGCAAGCCACAAGATGGTGCTCTATGTTGTTAAAGAAGGAACTGCAGATGCTGGAGAATCGAGGGTACACAAAAGGCTGGCGAAACTCAGCGGGTGCAGCAGCATCTAAGGAGCGAAGGAGATAGGCGGCGTTTCGGGTCGAGACCCTTCTTCAGACTGGTCAGGGATCAGGGAAACAAGAGATATAGACGGTGATGTGGAGAGATAAAGAACAATGAATGAAAGATATGCAAAAAAGTATCGATGATAAAGGGAACAAGCCATTGTAAGCTGTTTGTAGTGTGAAAATGAGAAGCTAGTGCGACTAGGGTGGGGGCCAGAGAGATAGAGAGAGAGGGAATGCCAGGGACCGAGGGCTGAGGGAGAGGTGGGAAGGGGAGGAGACAGCAAGGGTTAACAGAATTGAGAAAATTCAATGTTCAAGCCCAGAGGATGCAGACTCCCCAAGCGAAATATGAGGTGCTGTTCCTCCAACTTGCGGTGTTGCTCAATCTGGCCGTGGAGGAGGCCCAGGACTGAGAGGTCGGATACGGAGTGGGAGGGGGAGTTGAGGTGCTGAGACACCGGGAGGTCGGGTTGGTTATTGCGGACCGAGCGGAGGTGTTCGGCGAAACGATCGCCAAGCCTCCGCTTGGTCTCACCGATATAGATCTGGAGCAGCAGATGCAGTAGATGAGGTTGGAGGAGGTACAGGTGAACCTCTGTCAGACCTGGAAGGACTGCTTGGGTCCCTGAAAGGAGCGGAGGGGGTAGGTGAAGGGACAAGTGTAGCATTTCTTGCGGTTGCAAGGGAGAGGCCCACAGGAGCCGTTGGAAGAGAAGGAGGGGGAGGAGCGACACCCGACCGGTAAGGTTTAAAATCAAGCGCGGGGCTTGTTTTTACCGAAACCAATAACATTCCATTCGGAGAAGTGTTTTTTTTTTGAGGAAGTCGCTGATTGGTGGGAAGTGGACTAGGGAAAGCAGCTGATTGGCAGTCAGATTCCAGCAGTTTGTTGTGTACTTTGTATTGTGTTGATATTGTATCCTGTGTAAGGGGGCAGTATGAAGGCCAGGGCAGTGTACTGTTCTGGATGTCAGATGTGGGAGGTCAGGGAATCTGATAGCCCTCCAGACGTCCACATCTGCGCCAGGTGTGTCGAGATGGGGTTCCTAAAGGACTGTGTTAGGAACCTGGAGCAGCAGCTCGATGACCTCCGTCTGGTCAGGGAGAATGAGGAGGTCATAGAGAGGAGCTACAGGGAGGTAGTCACTCCCAGACCACAGGAGGCAGATAAGTGGGTCACGGTTAGGAAGGGCAAGGGGCAGAGGCAGGGGCTAGAGAGTACCCCTGTGACTGTACACCTGGAAAATAGGTACTCGGGTTTGAGTACGATTGGAGGGGACAGCCTACCTGGGGGCAGCAACAGCGGCCGGGTCTCCGGCACAGAGACTGGCCCTGATGCTCAGGAGGGTAGCAAAAAGAGGAGGACAATTGTAATAGGGGACTCTATAGTTAGGGGGTCGGATGGGCGATTCTGTGGACGCAGTCGGGAGACCCGGATGATAGTTTGCCTCCCTGGTGCCAGGGTCTCGCATTTGTCGGAACATGTCCAAAAGATTCTGAAAAGGGAGGGAGAGGAGCCTGATGTTGTGGTACACATAGGTACCAATGATATAGGCAGAAAAAGAGATGAGGTCCTGAAGGGAGAATTTAGGGAGTTGGGGGGAAAGTTAAGGAGAAGGACCAAAAGGGTAACAATTTCAGGATTACTGCCTGTGCCGCGTGACAGTGAGAGTAGGAATGGAATGAGGTGGAGGATAAATGCATAGCTGAGGGACTGGTGCAGTGGGCAGGGATTCAAGTTTCTTGATCACTGGGACCTCTTTTGGGGAAGGCATGATCTGTACAAAAAGGATGGGTTGCACTTGAACCCGAGGGGGACCAATATCCTGGCAGGGAGATTTGCAAAGGCTACTGGGGAGACTTTAAACTAGAAAGGCTGGGGGGAGGGACTCGGGTAGAGGGGGCTAGGGGACAGGGTGTGGGGCAAGAGACAGAGAAGTGAAGCACTCGGACCCAAAATGTAGGCGAGAAAGAGGAAAAAGATAATAGACAGAGAATAAGGGATGGTGGGTTTCTAAAATGTGTATATTTTAATGCTAGGAGCATTGTAAGAAAAGTGGATGAACTTAGAGCCTGGATTGACACCTGGAAATATGATGTTGTGGCAATCAGTGAAACATGGTTGCAGGAGGGCTGTGATTGGAAACTAAATATTCCAGGATTTTGTTGCTTCAGGTGTGATAGAATTGGAGGGACCAGAGGTGGAGGTGTTGCATTGCTTGTCAGAGAGGATATTACAGCAGTGCTTTGGCAGGATAGATTAGAGGGCTCGTCTAGGGAGGCTATTTGGGTGGAACTGAGAAGTGGGAACGGTGTAGCAACACTTTTAGGGGTGTATTATAGACCGCCTAATGGGGAGCGAGAATTGGAAGAGCAAATATGTAAGGAGATAGCAGATATTAGTAGTAAGCACAAGGTAGTAATTGTGGGAGATTTCAATTTTCCAAAAATAGACTGGGAAACACTTTCTGTCAATGGGCTGGATGGTTTGGAGTTTGTAAAATGTGTGCAGGATAGTTTTTTGCAGTAGTACATAGAGGTATCGACCAGAGAAGGGGCAGTGCTGGACCTCCTGTTAGGAAATGAGGCAGGACAGGTGACGGAGGTATGCGTTGGTGAGCACTTTGGGACCAGTGATCACAATACCATTAGTTTCAATATAATTATGGAGAGAATCAGAACTGGACCCAGGTTGGAGATTTTTGATTGGAGAAAGGCTAATTTTGAGGGAATGCGTAAGGATTTAAAAGGAGTGAATTGGGACACTTTGTTTTATGGGAAGGATGTAGAAGAGAAATGGAGGACATTTAAAGGGGAAATTGTAAGAGTACAGAAGCTTTATGTCCCTGTTAGGTTGAAAGGAAATAGTAAAAATTGGAAAGAGCCATGGTTTACAAGGGAAATTGGACACTTGTTTCGAAAAAAGAGAGATATCTACAATAATTATAGGAGGCATGGAGTAAATGAGGTGTTAGAGGAGTATAATGAATGTAAAAAGAATCTTAAGAAAGAAATTAGGCAGGCTAAAAGAAGATATGAGGTTGTTTTGGCAAGAAAGGTGAAATTAAATCCAAAGGGTTTCTACAGCTATATTAATAGCAAAAGGATAATGAGGGATAAAATTGGACCATTAGAGAGCCAGAATGCACAGCTATCTGCAGAGCCAAAAGAGATGGGGGAGATATTGAACAATTTCTTTTCTTCGGTATTCACCAAGGAGAAGGATATTGAACTCTGTGAGGTAAGGGAAAAAAGTAGAGTAGCTACGGAAACTATGAGATTCAAAGAGGAGGAAGTACTGACACTTTTGAAAAATATAAAAGTGGATAAGTCTCCAGGTCCTGACAGGATATTCCCTAGGACATTGAGGGAAGTTAGTGTAGAAATAGCAGGGACTATGACAGAAATATTTCAAATGTCATTAGAAACGGGAATATTGCCGGAGGATTGGCGTACTGCGCATGTTGTTCCATTGTTTAAAAAGGGTTCAAAGAATAAACTTAGCAATTATAGACCTATTAGTTTGACGTCAGTGGTGGGCAAATTAATGGAAAGGATACTTAGAGATAATATATATAAGCATCTGGATAAACAGGGTCTGATCAGGAACAGTCAACATGGATTTGTGCCTGGAAGGTCATGTTTGACAAACCTTCTTGAATTTTTTGAAGCGGTAACTAGGGAAATTGATGAGGGTAATGCAGTGGATGTTGTCTATATGGATTTCAGTAAGGCCTTTGACAAGGTTCCCCATGGAAGGTTGGTTAAGAAGGTTCAATCTTTGGGTGTTAATGGCGGAGTAGCAAGATGGATTCAACAGTGGCTGAATGGGAGATGTCAGAGAGTAATGGTGGATGGCTGTTTGTCAGGTTGGAAGCCGGTGACCAGTGGGGTGCCTCAGGGATCTGTGTTGGGTCCACTGTTGTTTGTCATGTACATCAATGATCAGGATGATGGGGTGGAAAATTGGATAAGTAAGTATGCAGATGATACTAAGATAGGTGGTGTTGTGGATAATGAAGTAGATTTTCAAAGTCTACAGAGAGATTTGGGCCATTTGGAAAAGTGGGCTGTAAGATGGCAGATGGAGTTTAATGCTGATAAGTGTGAAGTGTTACATCTTGGCAGGACAAATCAAAATAGGACGTACATGGTAAATGGTAGGGAATTGAGGAATGCTGTGGAACAGAGAGATCTTGGAATAACTGTACATAGTTCCCTGAATGTGGAATCACATGTAGATAGGGTGGTAAAGAAAGCCTTTGGTGTGCTGGCCTTTATAAATCAGAGCATTGAATATAGGAGTAGGGAAGTAATGTTAAAATTGTACAAGGCATTGGTAAGACCAATTCTGCAGTATGGTGTACAATTTTGCTCGCCTAATTATAGGAAGGATGTCAACAAAATAGAGAGAGTACAGAGGAGATTTACTAGAATGTTGCCTGGGTTCCAGCAACTATGTTACAGAGAAAGGTTGAACAAAAAAGTTAGGTCTTTATTCTTTGGAGCGCAGAAGGTTAAGGAGGGACTTGATTGAGGTCTTTAAAATGATGAAAGGGATAGACAGAGTTGACGTGGATAAGCTTTTCCCAATGAGGGTAGGGAAGATTCAAACAAGAGGGCATGACATGAGAATTAAGGGACAGAAGTTTAGGGTTAACATGAGGGGGAACTTCTTTACTCAGAGGGTGGTGGCTGTGTGGAATGAGCTTCCAGCAGAAGTGGTGGAGGCAGGATCGATTTTAACATTTGAAAGTAAAGTGGATAGGTATATGGACGGGAAGGGAATGGAGGAGTATGGTCTGAGTGCAGGTAGATGGGACTAGGGGAAAACAAATGGTCGGCACGGACTGGAAGGGCCGAGAGGGCCTGTTTCCATGCTGTAATTGTTATATGGCTATTTGGAAAGTGCCCAGGGAAGGGGTAGAGCGGGAGGGAAGGGAAGAATTGACAAGGGAGTTGCGGAGGGAGCGGTCTTTGCGGAAGGCAGACGGGGGGGAGATGGGAAGATGTGGCGAGTGGAGGGGTCACGTTGGAGGTGGCGAAACTGGCGGAGTACTATGTGTTGTATTTGCCGGCTGGTGGGGTGAAAGGTGGGGACCAGTGGGACTCTGCCCTTGTTGCGAGTGGGGGAATGGGGTGAGAGGGCAGTGTTGCGGGGTATGGAGGAGACCCTGGTGCGAGCCTCATCTATAGTGGGGGAGGGGAATCCCCGTTCTCTGAAGAATGAGTCCATTTGTGATGACCTGGTGTGGAACACCTCATTCTGGGAGCAGATGCGGTGTAGACGGAGGAATTGGGAATAAGGGATGGAGTGATAGAAACATAGAAACATAGAAATTAGGTGCAGGAGTAGGCCATTCGGCCCTTCGAGCCTGCACCGCCATTCAATATGATCATGGCTGATCATCCAACTCAGTATCCCGTACCTGCCTTCTCTCCATACCCTCTGATCCCCTTAGCCACAAGGGCCACATCTAACTCCCTCTTAAATATAGCCAATGAACTGGACTCTACCCTCTGTGGCAGAGAGTTCCAGAGACTCACCACTCTGTGTGAAAAAAGTCTTCCTCATCTCAGATTTAAAGGATTTCCCCCTTATCCTTAAGCTGTGAATCCTTGTCCTGGCAGACCGCATTGAACGATTGGAACTGCGGCTGGATTCATACTGGTGCATCCACGATGCGGAGAAAGTCGTGGATAGCACGTACAGCGAGTTGGTCACACCGCAGGCAAAAGGTAAGAGGACAGAATGGGATCAGGTGGCCAATAGCCAGCAAAGCAGTAGGCAGGTAGTGCAGGAGTCCCCCGCGGTCATCTCCCTCCTAAACAGGTATACCATTTTGGATACTGTTGAGGGAGATGGCTCATCAGGGGAATGCAGCAGCAGCCAGGTTCATGGCACCATGGGTGGCTCTGCGGCACATGAGGGGGGAAAAAAGAGGGGAAGGTCAATAGTAATAGGGGATTCAATTGTCAGGGGAAGAGTAGTCCAGGTAGCTGTGGGAGTCAGTTGGTTTGTAGTGGATGTCGGTCAGGAATGTATCACCTGCAATAGAGATGGTGAGGTCAAGGAATGGTAGGGAAATGTCGGAAATGGTCCAAGTGTATTTGAGTGCCGGATGGAAGTTGGTGGTGAAATGGATGAAGTCAGTCAGTCGTGTGTGGGTGCAGGAGGTGACACCAAAGCAGTCGTCGATGTAACGGAGGTAGAGGTCGGGGATGGGGCCCTGGTACGCCGAGAACAAGGATTGTTCGATGTACCCGACAAAGAGGCAAGCGTAGCTGGGGCCCATGCGTGTGCCCATAGCTACGCCTTGTGTTTGGAGGAAATGGGAGGAGTCAAAAGAGAAGTTATTGAGGGTAAGGACCAACTCCGCTAGGCGCAGGAGGGTGTCAGTGGACGGGTATGGGTTGCTCCTCTGGTCGAGAAAGAACCGGAGGGCTTTGAGACCGTCCTGTGGGGGATGGAGGTGTAGAGAGATGGTGCTCTATCCCTTGATTACATTGAACTTCAAACAAAATATTTTACATTGGGACACCGAAGATAGAGACAAAATGCTGGAGTAACTCAGTGGGTCAGGCTGCATCTCTGGAGGAAAGGAATGGGTGATGTTTTGGATCGAGACCCTTCTTCAGACTGAGAGTCGGGGAGATGGAAACAAGAGGTATGAAAAGGTTCAGAACAAATCACAGTTGGCACCGATGACTGTGGAATGTTGGAGCCCAGGGAACTAGGGTGGGGGAGGGATGGAGAGGGAGAGGATGCAAGGGTTACCTTAAATTAGAGAAATCAATATTAATACCGCAGGGCCATGGGCGGAAATGCCGGGGGAACGGGGGGGAAAACACGTCCCCCTCATGTTTTGAGAGGTGGGGGACAATCCCTCCCATGTTTTGTAATCCGGATTTTTAAATTAGATGAAAAAAAAAATCTATTGAAAATCTCCGCTTTCCGCAAGACAGTGGGGGTGGGACTGATGTTCGAGGGCGCTGATTGGACGAGAGAGACGTCGGTCAGCAGGCAATGGGGCGGCGGGACAGCGCGGTGATTGGAGGAGGGAGATGTCCTAGTGGAGCAAAGATCATGATGCAAAGGGTAGGAGTAAACGGGTCCTTTTCAGGATGGCAGGCAGTGACCAGTGGGGTACCGCAAGGCTCAATGCTGGGACCACAGCTATTTACAATATATATTAATGATTTGGACAAGGGAATTGAATGCAACATCTCCAAGTTTGCGGATGACACGAAGCTGGGGGGCAATGTTAGCAGTGAGGAGGATGCTAGGAGGCTGCAAGGTGGCTTGGATAGGTTGGGTGAGTGGGCAAATGCATGGCAGATGCAGTATAATGTGGATAAACGTGAGGTTATCCACTTTGGTGGCAAGAACAGGAAAGTAGACTATTATCTGAATGGTGGCCGATTAGGAAAAGGGGAGATGCAACGAGACCTGGGTGTCATGGTACACCAGTCATTGAAAGTAGGCATGCAGGTGCAGCAGACAGTGAAGAAAGTGAATGGTATGTTAGCATTCATAGCAAAAGGATTTGAGTATAGGAGCCGGGAGGTTCTACTGCAGTTGTACAGGGTCTTGGTGAGACCACACCTGGAGTATTGTGTACAGTTTTGGTCTCCTAATCATAGAAACATAGAAATTAGGTGCAGGAGCAGGCCATTCGGCCCTTCGAGCCTGCACCGCCATTCAATATGATCATGGCTGATCATCCAACTCAATATCCTGTACCTGCCTTCTCTCAATACCCCCTGATCCCTTCAGCCGCAAGGGCCACATCCAACTCCCTCTTAAATATGGCCAACGAACTGGCCTCAACTACCTTCTGTGGCAGAGAATTCCACAGATTAACCACTCTGTGTGAAAAATGATTTTCTCATCATGGTCCTAAAAGACTTCCCCCTTATCCTTAAACTGTGACCCCTTGTCCTGGACTTCTCCAACGTCGGGAACAATCTTCCTGCATCTAGCCTGTCCAACCCCTTAAGAATTTTGTAAGTCTCTATGAGATCACCCCTCAATCTTCTAAATTCCAGCGAGTACAAGCCGAGTCTATCCAGTCTTTCTTCATATGGAAGTCGTGCCATCCCAGGAATCAGTCTGATGAACCTTCTCTGTACTCCCTCTATGGCAAGAATGTCTTTCCTCAGATTATGAGACCAAAACTGTACGCAATACTCCAGGTGTGGCCTCACCAAGACCCTATACAACTGCAGTAGAACCTCCCTGCTCCTATACTCATATCCTTTTGCTATGAATGCTAACATACCATTCACTTTCTTCACTGTCTGCTGCACCTGCATGCCTACTTTCAATGACTGGTGTACCATGACACCCAGGTCTCGTTGCATCTCCCCTTTTCCTAATCGGCCACCATTCAGATAATAGTCTACTTTCCTGTTTTTGCCACCAAAGTGGATAACCTCACATTTATCCACATTATACTGCATCTGCCATGCATTTGCCCACAGCCAGTTTTAAGCCGGGCCGGGCCTGCCGATGAAAGGCCCCGCGAATGGGCCAATCCAAGCCCCACGATTCGGGTCGGACGAAGCTGCTGTTGCTGGTCGGAGTCAGTCGCCAACCAGGTCAGCTCCCGATGTTATCGTCCACAGGGCCCACGTCCGAAGCGGTGTGCGTGCGTGTGTGTGTGTGTGTGTGTGTGTGTGTGTGTGTGTGTGTGTGTGTGTGTGTGTGCGCACGCATGCATGTGCGGCCACCAAGAAATTGCGTTGCGTCCCCCCCCCCATGTTTGACAGCGATTTCCGCCCCTGTGCAGGGCTGTAAATTGCCCAAGCGTAATATGAGGTGCTGCACCCCAATTTACGTTTGGCCTCGCTTTGACAGTAGAGGAAGCCCAGGCCTCAGGGGAGTGTTGCAGAGCAGAGGGATCTAGGAGTACAGGTGCATGCTTCCTTGAAGGTCGAGTCGCAGATAAATGAGGTGGTCAAAAAAGCTTTGGTCACTTTGGCCTTCATCAGTCGGAGTATTGAGTATAGAAGTTGAGAGGTTAAGTTGCAGTTGTATAAGATGTTGGTGAGACCGCATTTAGAATATTGTGCTCAGTTCTGGGCACCATGTTATAGGAAAGATGTTGTCAAGCTTGAAAGGGTTCAGAAAAGATTTACGAGGATGTTCCCAGGACTAGAGGGTGTGAGCTACAGGGAGAGGTTGAGTAGGCTGGGTCTCCATGGAACGCAAGAGGATGAGGGAAATCTTGTCGAGGTGTACAAAATCATGAGAGGAATAGATCAGGTAGATGCACAGTCTTTTGCTCAGAGTAGGGAAATCAAGGACCAGAGGCCAAAGGTTCAAGGTTAAGGGGAAAAGATTTAATAGGAATCCGAGGGGTAACATTTTCACACAAAGGGTGGTGGGTGTATGGAACGAACTGCCGGAGGAGGTAGTTGAGGTTGGGACTATCCCATCATTTGAGAAACAGTTAGACAGGTACATCGATACGACAGGTTGGAGGGACTCATGGACAGAAAGGACAGTGTGGTAATGGGAGGGGGAGTTAAAGAGATGATGTGGGCCCAGGAGTCCACAATCAGTTTGGTTAGCAGTGTCAGAGCCATGGATCATTCGCAACACAGTAGGATGGACTTGACAACACATTTAGATTCAGTATGGGAATGGGAAGGGGAGTTAAAATGTTTGACATTTAGAAACATTGGCTTGTTTATTGAAAGATTTGAATTTGCCACTGGAATCATAGAGTCATGGAGTCATACGGCGTGGAAACAGGCCCTTCAGCCCAATGTGCCCACACCGGCCAACATATCCCAGCCACACTCGTCCCACCAGCCTGCGTTTGGCCCATATCCCTTCAAATTCTGTCCTATCCATGATAGACAATAAAATATCTCCACACGTTTGCGAGGAAAAGCAACATTTGTCAACAAGCTCCAATTTTTAAGCACGTGGTAAGTGATAGGTGGATACAGATGAGGGTGGCTGGTTTGTGCAACAAAAGGATCTGAAGAAGGGTCCCGACCGGATACATCACCTATCCATGTTCCCCACAGATGCTGCCTGGACCGCTGAGTTACTCCAGCACTCTGTGAAACGTCATCTATCCATGTTCCCCACAGATGCTGCCTGACCCGCTGAGTTACTCCAGCACTCCGTGAAACGTCATCTATCCATGTTCCCCACAGATGCTGCCTGACCCGCTGAGTTACTCCAGCACTTTGTGTCCTCTTTTGTAAACCAGCACCTGCAGCTCCTTGTTTCTACATTCTGCTTTTGATTAAGTTTTACAATTTTAAACATTGGCTTATTTGTTGAATAGTTTGAAATTGCCACTGGGATAGAGAAAAAAAATCTCTCCACTCTTGTTAGCATTGCTTTGGCATGCGTTTTGAGTGGATAAGTAGGATTAGTTAACAATCTTCACATTTCAAAGCACGTGGTGTCTGCAAGGAAGCCCGAAAGAGCAGAGAAACGTTTGCCTGAAGCAACATTAATGAGCTCGGAGAATCAAGTAATTCAAATTTGTTTAGAAATACAGTTTGTAATCAGGCCCTTTAGCCCACCGGGTCCACGCCGACCATCGATCACACTAGTTCTATGTTATCCCACTTTCTCATCCACATCCATGGGGCAATTAACCTACAAAACAGATATCTTTGGAATGTGGGAGGGAACAAGAGCAGCTGGAGAAAACACTTGTGCTCAGAGGGATAACCGCTCAAACTCCGTACAGGCAGCATCTGAGGTCAGGATCAAACCCGGGTCTCCCGTGCAGTGAGGCAGCAGAATTCATGTTCATAAGATCTAGGAGTAGAATGAAGCCATTCGGCCAAATCGAGTCTACTCCATCATTCAATCATGGCTGATCTATCTTTCCCTCCAAACCCCATTCTCCTGCCTTCTCCCCATAACCCCTGACACCCGTACTAATCAAGAATCGATCTATCTCTGCCGTGAAAATATCCATTGACTTGGCCTTCACAGCCGTCTGTGGCAATGAATTCCACAGATTCACCACCCTCTGACTAAAGAAATTCCTCGTCATCTTCTTCCTAAAAGGAATGTCCTTTAATACTGAGACTGTGACCTCTGGTCCTAGACTCTCCCACGAGTGGAAACGTCCTCTCCGCATCCACTCTATCCAGGCCGCCCACTATTCAACAAGTTTCAATCAGGTTGTAGCGACACCTAGTGGTGACGCTGGGTATTCAGAACCCTCGTCATTGGCCGGGACTGTCACGTGACCGGGGGCTCGTTCATGGACTTCTGAGAGTAATCAGTAGTTAGTGCTCCTCGTGTCGACAGGAGCTTTCATCGTTAGTTCTAGACTAGATACGCGGTGGGTCGAGCATTTATTTTCGCTAATAAAGAATATTTCGCTCAACCTGCCTGGTCTCACTACAAGGTTTTCTTCTGCAGTTGTATAGGGCTCTGGTGAGACCACATCTGGAGTATTGTGTACAGTTTTGGTCTCCTAATTTGAGGAAGGACATCCTTGTGATTGAGGCAGTGCAGCGTAGGTTCACGAGATTGATCCCTGGGATGGCGGGACTGTCATATGAGGTAAGATTGAAAAAACTAGGCTTGTATTCACTGGAATTTAGAATGATGAGGGGGGATCTTATAGAAACATATAAGATTATAAAAGGACTGGACAAGCTAGATGCAGGATACATGTTTGCAATGTTGGGCGAGTCCAAAACCAAGGGCCACAGTCTTAGAATAAAGGGGAAGCCATTTAAGACTGAGGGACCTGGCGGTGGTTTTCACCCACCACACCACTGCCAGGTCCCTCAAATCGGCCGACTTGGGGTTACTGAACATCCCACGGTCTAGGCATAAGCTCAGGGGCAACCGCACTTTTGCGGTTGCAGCTCCTAGACTGTGGAACAGCATCCCTCTTCCCATCAGAACTACCCCCTCCATCGACTCTTTTAAGTCGAGACTAAAAACCCATCTTTACTCTCAAGCCTTTCTTGACGTCCTCTGACGGAGGGCTATATGTATGTACTTAATCTATGAACCAATGTTGTATAACGTTAGTACCTCCACCAATGTAAAGCACTTTGGTTAACGAGAATTGTTTTTTAAATGTGCTATAGAAATAAAAATGGCTTAACTTGAGAGAGTTGTGAATTTATGGAATTCCCAGCCACAGAGGGCAGTGGAGGCCAAATCACTGGATGGATTTAAGAGAGAGTTAGATACAGCTAGTGGAATCAAGGGATATGGGGAGAAGGCAGGCACGGTTATTGATAGGGGACGATCAGCCATGATCACAATGAATGGCGGTGCTGGCTCGAAGGGCCGAATGGCCTCCTCCTGCACCTATTTTCTATGTTTCTAAGGTCCCCCCTCATCCTTTTAAGCTCCAGTGAGTACAGGCCCAATGCCGTCAAACGCTCATCATAGAAACATAAAAAAATAGGTGCAGGAGTAGGCCATTCGGCGAACATCCAAAATCAGTACCCCGTTCCCGCTTTTCCCCCCATATTCCTTGAATCCTTTAGCCCAAGAGTTAAATCTACAGTAACTCTCTCTTGAAATCATCCAGTGAATCATATGTTAACCCATTCATTCCCGGGATCATTCTCGTAAACCTACATCTCCACCCTGTGCCACAGTGCCTCCGCGAAACAGGGAGTGGATGTGTTAGACTTCCAGAGGCCACTAGATGGCAATCTCCCCCTGATGAAGTAGACTCACAGTGCTGGAGTAACTCAGTGGGTCAGGCAACGTTTTCCAGAACAGCTCCTATTGTCAATGAACTTGAGATAAATCATTATTTTCTCAAATTATTTTCTTACCATTGTAGGTCAGAATCACAAAAAGATGATTTGACCTGCAAATATGAATTTTACATCTGAGAAATAGGTCTCATCACAAATAAAAGACTACTTGAATATGAATAACAAAATGCCATAAGGTGCTGCAGTAACTTAACGGGTCAAGCAGCATCCTGGAGAGTATTCATAAGGACGTTTCAATAGACAACAAACAATGGGTGCAGAGATAGGCCATTCGGCCCTTCAAGCCAGCACCGCCATTCACTGCGATCATGGCTGATCATCCACAATCAATACCCCGTTCCTGCCTTCTCCCCATATCCCCTGACTCTGCTATCTTTAAGAGCTCTATCTAACTCTCTCTTGAAAGCATCCAGAGAATTGGCCTCCACTGCCTTCTGAGACAGAGAATTCCACAGATTCACAACTCTCTGGGTTTTGGTTCAGGAAACTTTAGTTTAGAGATACAGCGTGGAAACAGGCCCTTCAGCCCACTGTGTCCACGCTGACCAGCGATCCCTGCACATTAGCACTATCCTACACACACTAGGGAACAATTTACAATTTTTACCCAAACCAATTAACTCACAAACCTGTATGTCTTTGAAGTGTGAGAGGAAACTGAAGATCTCAGATCCACGCAGGTCACGGGGAGAACGTACAAACTCCGTACAGACAGCACGTGTAGTTAGGATTGAACCCAGGTCTCTGGGGCTGTGAGGCAGCAACTCTACTGCTGTGCTACGGTGCCACCTGCCTGGTCCCACTGACTTACTCCAGAACATTGTACTTTTTATAAACCGACATCTAAGTTCTTTTTTCTAGTTTCTGCTCTTGATTAAGTTTTACTTTTGTTACGACTCCAGAATGTAGGTACTTCAGAGCTGCATAACATAGTCAAAAACCAGGCTCAAGTTCAAGAAAATAGTATTTTATTTTGTGAAAACCCAAACCTGATTCAAACAACCCAGTCAAGGACAAGAATAAACTAATAAACAAAGATAACAGTGCCAACTCCAGCTCATTAACCACCTGTTCTTATTCTTCATGTTCTGCAAAAAAAACCAAAGGGTTATGATCCGTGAACACGACGACAGGATCACTCGAGGAGCCCACATAAACCTCGAAATGACTCAGAGACATGAACACAGCAAGGGTCTCTTTCTCAATGGTGGAGTACCACCTCTGATGGGGATTAAACCTCTTAGAGACGTACGAAATTGGATGCCCCACCCCATCTGAATCATCCTGTATAAGAACATAGAAACATAGAAACATAGAAACATAGAAATTAGGTGCAGGAGTAGGCCATTCAGCCCTTCGAGCCTGCACCGCCATTCAATATGATCATGGCTGATCATCCAACTCAGTATCCCGTACCTGCCTTCTCTCCATACCCTCTGATCCCCCTAGCCACAAGGGCCACATCCAACTCACTCTTAAATATAGCCAATGAACTGGCCTCAACTACCCTCTGTGGCAGAGAGTTCCAGAGACTCACCACTCTCTGTGTGAAAAAAGTCTTTCTCATCTCGGTCTTAAAGGATTTCCCCCTTACCCCTTGTCCTGGACTTCCCCAACATCGGGAACAATCTTCCTGCATCTAGCCTGTCCAACCCCTTAAGAATTTTGTAAGTTTCTATAAGATCCCCTCTCAATCTCCTAAATTCCAGAGAGTATAAACCGAGTCTATCCAGTCTTTCTTCATAAGACAGTCCTGACATCCCAGGAATCAGTCTGGTGAACCTTCTCTGCACTCCCTCTATGACAATAATGTCCTTCCTCAGATTTGGAGACCAAAACTGTACGCAATACTCCAGGTGTGGTCTCACCAAGACCCTGTACAACTGAAGTAGAACCTCCCTGCTCCTGTACTCAAATCCTTTTGCTATGAAAGCTAACATACCATTCGCTTTTTTCACTGCCTGCTGCACCTGCATGCCTACTTTCAATGACTGGTGTACCATGACACCCAGGTCTCGCTGCATCTCCCCTTTTCCTAATCGGCCACCATTTAAATAATACTCTGCTTTCCTGTTTTTGCCACCAAAGAACCCCACCAACCCCACTAGCATTCACTGCCAGCTTAAATGGACGCTCAAAATCAGGTGCCGCAAGCACAGGTGCACACAACAGCAGACCCTTAGTACGATCAAAGGCGTGTTGACACTCAGCGGACCACACCAAAAGCTACCTTCGGACTCAGCAAATCCATCAAAGGAGCAGCCACTGCAGAGAGGTTTGGACAGAACCCCCTATAGCACCCAACCACAGCCAGATACCTAAGGAATTCAGTCCTAGATGTTGGAATAGGAAATGCGACAATATGTCGCACCTTGTCCTCGAGAGCGCGAACCCGGCCCACCATCTTACGCAGATACGTCACCGTGGCCTGGCCAAACTCACACTTCCCCGGATTGATCGTTAGGTTTGCCTCCGCTAGTCGACAAAATACCTCCTTCAGATGAGCGATGTGCTCGATCCAAGGCCTGGAGCACACAACTAAATCATCAAGGTATGCTTCACAGAAGGACAAACCAGACAATACCTTGTTCACTAGCCGTTGGAAGGTTGCCGGCGCATTGCGCATCCCAAATGCCATTACCGTGTACTGAAGAAAGTTATCAGGCGTAACGAACGCTGAGATCTCCCTCCCTCGCCCGCCTAGTCAAAGGAACTTGCCAATACCCTTTTAGCAAGTCCAACTTAGACACAAAAGATGCACTACCCACATGATCCACACAATCCTCCATCCGTGGAAGAGGATAGCAATCCGGCTTAGTTACACCATTCACCTTCTGGAAGTCCGTGCAAAACCTGTCCTCCACTTTAGCCTTCGTAGCCCGCAGACACGGAGAACTCCACGGACTACAACTAGGTTCAGCAATGCATGCTGCAGCATATAGTCAACCTGACCTCTTAGACATTGACGCTTGTCAGGGTTGACCCGATACGGATGCTGTTTAATTGGCGCAGCACCGGCCACGTCAATGTCACGCTGCAGCACAGACGTCTGAGAAGGCACATCCGAGAACAGTTACCCGTTTGACCCCACCAAAGCAAGCAGATCATCCTGCTGACTTCCAGACAAATGAGACAACCGCAAGGGAAGCGACTCCAAAGCTTCAGAGTTGCACAGCTTTCCCTGCGTCACTGCCACAGACAACCGTGCCTCACCCACATCACCACCCGTGTCAGGGGGCAGCACTACTACAGCCAAAACCGGCTTAGACAAAACCGAAGGACACAGCTCCTCCCCATCAACCTGTACATGCTCCTGCTCATGGTACTGCTTCAGCATGTTGATATGACAGAGCTGAGTCTTACGCCTCCGATCAGGGGTACCAATAACGTAATCCCTTGCACCAACCTTCTTAACCACCTGATAGGGACCACTATACCGAGCCTGCAGGCTGGAACCAGGAATAGGCAACAACACCAGGACTTTGTCACCTGGAGAAAAATTTCTACTAGCAGCCTTCCTGTCGAACCAGCCCTTCATCCTAGACTGAGCAGAAGCAAGATTACCCATTGCCAGTTCGCATGCCCTCTGCAGTCTAGACCTAAAAGTACAGACGTGGTCTAAAGTACTACGTTTTGAATTCTCCTGCAACCATTTCTCCTTCAGGACCCTCAACGGACCACGGACAGTATGCGCGAACACCAGGTCAGCAGGACTGAACCCTAAAGACTCCTGCACGACCTCACGCCCCGCAAACATAACAAGATGAACCCCCTCATCCCAGTCTTTTTCAAACTCCAGACAGTAAGTCTTCAACATGGATTTCAAAGTCTGGTGAAACCGCTCGAGAGCTCCCTGGCTATCTGGTGGTACGCACTGGAGTAACAATGCTCAATATAACCATATAACCATATAACAATTACAGCACGGAAACAGGCCCTCTCGGCCCTTCCAGTCCGTGCCGACCATTTGTTTTCCCCTAGTCCCATCTACCTGCACTCAGACCATACCCCTCCATTCCCTTCACGTCCATATACCTATCCACTTTACTTTTAAATGTTAAAATCGATCCTGCCTCCACCACTTCTGCTGGAAGCTCATTCCACACAGCCACCAACCTCTGAGTAAAGAAGTTCCCCCTCACGTTACTCCTAAACTTCAGTCCCTTAATTCTCATGTCATGCCCTCTTGTTTGAATCTTCCCTAGCCTCAATGGGAAAAACGTATCCACGTCAACTCTGTCTATCCCTTTCATCATTTTAAAGACCTCAATCAAGTCCCCCCTTAACCTTCTGCGCTCCAAAGAATAAAGACCTAACTTGTTCAACCTTTCTCTGTAACATAGTTGCTGGAACCCAGGCAACATTCTAGTAAATCTCCTCTGTACTCTCTCTATTTTGTTGACATCCTTCCTATAATTAGGCGACCAAAATTGTACACCATACTCCAGAATTGGTCTTACCAATGCCTTGTACAATTTTAACATTACCTCCCTACTCCTATATTCAATGCTCTGATTTATAAAGGCCAGCACACCAAAGGCTTTCTTTACCACAATATCCAACAACTTCATTACCTGACCAAAAACCTTTGACATGAAGTTGGAACCTTGGTCGCTCTGCACAACCTTGGGCAAACTGAACAACGAAAAAAACTTAGTGAGAGACTTCAGTGGCAGGGGTAGTAATGTTACGCAAAGGGACCACCTCCGGAAAGCGGGTGGACACACACATAATCGTCAATAAAAACTTGTTGTCCACCCTTGTCCGAGGTAGAGGACCCACACAATCAACTAGAATCCGTTCAAACGGCTCCCTGACCCCAGGGATTGGATATAAAAGCGCAGGAAGATTAGATTGGTTCGGCTTTCCTGCCACCTGGCAAATGTGACAACACCTGCAGTGCTGCTTCACGTCCTTTTTCAACCATGGCCAAAAGAAATTCCGTAAGATACGGTCATACGTCTTATTGACCCCCAAATGTCCACCCAGAGGTCCATCATGAGCCAGAGTATCTCGTCCCTATACCGACGAGGTATCACAATCTGATCAACCACGCTCCAATCATCATGCCCTGACATATCCAAGGGAGAGCACTTTCGCATCAGCAAGCCATTCCTCAGAAAATACCCCTTTGCTGTGGAATCCATATCCCCCTCAGGTACTGCGTAGTCGAACAGATCCGATAAACCCGGATCACTCTTTTGCTCCTCAACCAGCCGGTCACGTGACAGCGACTCCGGCACATTTTCAGACAAGACCCCATCTTGAGATGTAGAAACACCCTTCACAACACAGGATCCATCATCCTGATCCCCAAAAATGCTCTCACTCAGGTCCACTACATCTTCAAACTTTGAAGACCGCCGGATGCTGTATTGCCAATCCATCAGGTCTCTGTACCATCGGAACAGCCGTCAGCTCAGGAGTAATGAGAACTCTACCTCCTGCCAAGTCATTCCCCAAAATCACAGAAACTCCCGCAACGGGAAAACATGGCCGTAACCCATCAATTACCCGGCCTGAAACCAACTCGGACTCGAGACTCAAGGTATGCAAAAGCACTACCATGTCCTCCAGCCCGAATCCTACCACAGGGACACTGGACCCAACCGATGACTCCCCAGAAAACAGCAGTACACTATCCAATATAAAGGACTGAGTAGCACCAGTATCACACAAGCTGGATACTAGAACTCTAGAGAAACAAAACCTTTCGTGATGAACGCAGAATAATTCCCACACTCATCAGACGCAAGCATCCCAGGAACCACAGGTGCTTTTTGTGTACCCACCAAAGCCACAGGCTTTGCATTTTTCCTTTGCAGGACGGAACACGACTTTATGATGTTCCCGCTCCCTTTACAATAGTAGCACACAAGCCCTTCCTTAGTCCTGAAATCTCCGTCAACCTTATCAGCTCAGACCTCCCCCTGTATTAATGAGCTGACCCTTGCAGGCACAGAAACAGCTTTGGCACTGCCACCGGCGACACCACCACGATTAAACGGGTGTGCACCAAAACTATAGGATCGCCCAACAAACTCCGTTTTATGAGTCAATACATACTCATCTACTAACATCGCGGCCTTAGACACCTCCCATTCCCTAGAAGCTTTCCATTCGGGAAGCATTCAATTGCATCTCCTGCAGCTCAAGGCGTTTCATTTCAAGTTTTGATTGGAGCATGAGCTCTTTCTCTTTTAAGGCCCTCTCCTCCTTTTTCCTTTCAAGCTCAAATTGGAGTTCTTTCTCTCTTATTTCAAGCTCTTTCTCTCTTAAGGCCCTCTCCTCCTTTTTCATTTCAAGCTTTAACTCCTTCAATCGAATGGGGTCCCCCATTTCCTGACTAGGCTTTGCAGAAGATAGAGGACTGTCTGCACCAGCAGGCAATACCCCACTCCTCACCAACGCAGACCATAACTACAACTTTATAACCTCTTTCTTCAAATGCTTTCTTTCTTCAAATGCACCTTATAGCTCTCTGCCAGCATAAACAAATGCTCCTTCGTACATTTGTCAAACAACTCCCGACTAGGAGCCTCAGTAAATTCCTGTACTTTAAACTCCATATCAAACGTAGGACCAAACCACCAGCCAAACACCTGGGCACCAATGTTACCACAAACGGAAGAGAAAAAAAAATCTCCTCACAACACAGTCACCTACCAAAAAAAAACCCAAAACTGTCTCGGGTCCTCAAAGCTTAGGACAAGCCCACATTTTGTTACGACTCCCGAATGCAGGTACTTCAGAGCCACATAACATAGTCTAAAACAAGGCTCAAGTTCAAGAAAATAGTATTTTATTTTGTTAAAACCCAAACCTGATTCAAACAACCCAGTCAAGGATAAGAATAAACTAATAAACAAAGATAACAGTGCTCCAGCCAGCCTCGCAATGGGCCGTCGAACTAGAGTCTCTAACCTACCTAAATGGAAATAACCCTTAAACAAAATACACAAAAACCCTCAAGTCAGCCCTTATCCGTCCCAATTCAATATTAATTGACAAGTGTAGGTAATAATACACAAAGTTCTATGCCATGTGGCCAGGTCTCCTGCAGTTCAAACCATCGTCTGTTCATGAGTCAGGGTCGACGAAGAGAGAGAGAATTCTGGGAGCTTCTGGTATTTAAGCTTCTGATGAGTCACCCGTAACCTGACGCAGCTTGGCCAATCAGGTACAGGAGCCCTTAACCCCTTGATTCCTGACTCCCAGCCACGGGGCCTGCACTCAGGAGAGAAACAAAAGAGTTAAGTACATAGCATTCACCAGAGGGGGGAAGTTCCTAACACATTTTACATGTGGAAACATTGCCTTCTTTGATGAACGGTTTGAATTTGCCACTAGAGAAAGAAAAATATTGCTGCACTCTTGTTAACAATGCCTTGGCACCCGTTTTGAGTGGATTAGTTGATTTGTCATGTGTAGGAAGGAACTGCAGATGCTGGTTTAAACCAAAGATAGACACAAAATGCTGGAGTAACTCAGCGGGATAGGCAGAGATCTCTGGAGAGAAAGGATGGGTGATGTTTTGGGTCGAGACCCTTCATCAGACTGAGAGTCAGGGGAAAGGGAGACATGGAGATATGGAAGGGTAAGGAGTGAAAATACAGATCAAAGGGGACAATGCTCAAGGAAATGTAGAACGGTTCATTGTTGGCATGAGGGAAGATGACAACGAGGCAGACAATCAGTAATATTTAATCAGGAGGACAGTGGAACCAGTGGGAGAACTAGGATGGGGGAGGGATAGGGAGAGAGGGAAAGCAAGGATTAAGCCCCTGTCCCACTTTCACGACCTATATGGCGACCTCTGTCGAGTTTGCCCTTGACTCACACGCGCAGCATGGTCGCCACGAGGTCATGGGAGATCTTCGTAACTCTTTCTCATGCTCGTGAGTGGTCTCCACGTACTCGTGGCCTCCAGTAGGTCGCGGCGTTTTTCCAGCCTGATAAAAAATGTCCACAAGTAAAGAAAAGGTCTGCATGGAAAAAATTGATACTTTTTACTCGTAGGTAGGTCATGATGGTCATGGGGTAGGTCATGATGGTAGTCGTGGGTTGTCGTAGGTAGTCGTAGTTCGGCAACTGGCCTGAGAAAAAAATGCAAACATGACTTCATTTTATCATGTGATCATTTTCCACTCGTAGCTAGTTGTAGTTGGTCTTAGGTGTGGAAGACTGAGGTCGTAGACATAGTCGTAGGAGGTCGTAGACATAGTCGTAAGAGGTCGTAGACATAGTCGTAGGAGGTATTTTACTTTGGCGAGTCAACACGACCTTGACATTTTTCTCAACTCGTCTAGGGTCTTCTAAACTCGTGGATTAGGTCGTCCAAGTGGGACAGGCCCTTTACATTCTTCGTCTTCCTTATGTGTCCATCTTGTTACAAATGTTGGCCTCGCTGTCATCGTCCGTCCTGAAAAGGACACAAGCTTCTGGTGACAATCAGTGGGGAGCCATCACTTGTCGCAATAGATGACGGTGGAAGCAGAATTAGCTCAGTGGCATGGTGGCACAGCGGTAGAGTTGCTGCCTCACAGCTCCTGAGACCCGGGTTCCATCCTGACTACGGTAGCTGTCTGTACGCAGTTTGTACGTTCTCCCCGTGACCCGCGTAGGTTTTCTCCGAGGACTTCGGTTTTCCTCCCAAACTCCAAAGACAATAGACGATAGAGTAAGAAAGTGTCCAAAAGATTCTGATAAGGGAGGGAAAGGAGCCTGATGTTGTGGTACACATAGGTACCAATGACATAGGCAGAAAAAGTGACGAGGTCCTGAAGGGAGAATTTAGGGAGTTGGGGGGAAAGTTAAAGAGAAGGACCAAAAGGGTAGCAATTTCAGGATTACTGCCTGTGCCGCGTGACAGTGATAGTAGGAATGAAATGAGGTGGAGGATAAATGCGTGGCTGAGGGACTGGTGCAGTGGGCAGGGATTCAAGTTTCTTGATCACTGGGACCTCTTTTGGGGAAGGCATGATCTGTACACAAAGGACGGGTTGCACTTGAGCCCGAGGGGGACCAATATCCTGGCAGGGAGATTTGCAAAGGCTACTGGGGAGACTTTAAACTAGAAAGGCTGGGGGGACGGACTCGGGTAGAGGGGGCTAGGGGTCAGGGTGTGGGGCAAGAGGCAGAGAAGGGAAGCACTCGGATCCAAAATGTAGGCGAGAAAGATGAAAAAGATAATAGACAGAGAATAAGGGATGGTGGGTGTCTAAAATGTGTATATTTTAATGCTAGGAGCATTGTAAGTAAGGTGGACGAACTTAGAGCCTGGATTGACACCTGGAAATATGACATTGTGGCAATCAGTGAAACATGGTTGCAGGAGGGCTGTGATTGGAAACTAAATATTCCAGGATTTCGTTGCTTCAGGTGTGATAGAATTGGAGGGACCAGAGGGGGAGGTGTTGCAATGCTTGTCAGAGAGGATATTACAGCAGTGCTTTGGCAGGATAGATTAGAGGGCTCGTCTAGGGAGGCTATTTGGGTGGAATTGAGAAGTGGGAACGGTGTAGCAACACTTTTAGGGGTGTATTATAGACCGCCAAATGGGGAGCGTGAATTGAAAGAGCAAATATGTAAGGAGATAGCAGATATTAGTAGTAAGCACAAGGTAGTAATTGTGGGAGATTTCAATTTTCCAAAAATAGACTGGGAAACACATTCTGTAAATGGGCTGGATGGTTTGGAGTTTGTAAAAATGTGTGCAGGATAGTTTTTTGCAGCAGTACATAGAGGTATCGACCAGAGAAGGGGCAGTGCTGGACCTCCTGTTAGGAAATGAGGGAGGTCAGGTGACGGAGGTATGCGTTGGTGAGCACTTCGGGACCAGTGATCACAATACCATTAGTTTCAATATAATTATGGAGAGAGTCAGAACTGGACCTACAGGGTGGAGATTTTTGATTGGAGAAAGACTAACTTTGAGGGAATGCGTAAGGATTTTAAAGGAGTGAATTGGGACACTTTGTTTCATGGGAAGGATGTAGAAGAGAAATGGAGGACATTTAAAGGGGAAATTGTAAGAGTACAGAATCTTTATGTCCCTGTTAGGTTGAAAGGAAATAGTAAAAATTGGAAAGAGCCATGGTTTTCAAGGGAAATTGGACACTTGTTTCGAAAAAAGAGAAATATCTACAATAATTATAGGAGGCATGGTGTAAAATGAGGTGCTAGAGGAGTATAAAGAATGTAAAAAGAATCTTAAGAAATAAATTAGGAAGGCTAAAAGAAGATATGAGGTTGCTTTGGCAAGAAAGGTGAAAGTAAACCCAAAGGGTTTCTACAGCTATATTAATAGCAAAAGGATAACGAGGGATAAAATTGGACCATTAGAGAACCAGAATGGACAGCTATCTGCAGAGCCAAAAGAGATGGGAGAGATATTGAACAGTTTCTTTTCTTCGGTATTCACCAAGGAGAAGGATATTGAACTCTGTGAGTTAAGGGGAAAAAGTAGAGTAGCTATGGAAACTATGAGATTCAAAGAGGAGGAAGTACTGACACTTTTGAAAAATATAAAAGTGGATAAGTCTCCAGGTCCTGACAGGATATTCCCTAGGACATTGAGGGAAGTTAGTGTAGAAATAGCAGGAGCTATGACAGAAATATTTCAAATGTCATTAGAAACGGGAATAGTGCCGGAGGATTGGCGTACTGCGCATGTTGTTCCATTGTTTAAAAAGGGTTCAAAGAATAAACCTAGCAATTATAGACCTATTAGTTTGACGTCAGTGGTGGGCAAATTAATGGAAAGGATACTTAGAGATAATATATATAAGCATCTGGATAAACAGGGTCTGATCAGGAACAGTCAACATGGATTTGTGCCTGGAAGGTCATGTTTGACAAACCTTCTTGAATTTTTTGAAGCGGTAACTAGGGAAATTGATGAGGGTAAAGCAGTGGATGTTGTCTATATGGATTTCAGTAAGGCCTTTGACAAGGTTCCCCATGGAAGGTTGGTTAAGAAGGTTCAATCTTTGGGTGTTAATGGCGGAGTAGCAAGATGGATTCAACAGTGGCTGAATGGGAGATGTCAGAGAGTAATGGTGGATGGCTGTTTGTCAGGTTGGAAACCGGTGACCAGTGGGGTGCCTCAGGGATCTGAGTTGGGTCCACTTGTTGTTTGTCATGTACATCAATGATCTGGATGATGGGGTGGAAAATTGGATAAGTAAGTATGCAGATGATACTAAGATAGGTGGTGTTGTGATAATGAAGTAGATTTTCAAAGTCTACAGAGAGATTTGGGCCATTTGGAAAAGTGGGCTGAAAGATGGCAGATGGAGTTCAATGCTGATAAGTGTGAAGTGCCACATCTTGGCAGGACAAATCAAAATAGGACGTACATGGTAAATGGTAGGGAATTGAGGAATGCTGTGGAACAGAGGGATCTAGGAATAACTGTGCATAGTTCCCTGAAGGTGGAATCGCATGTAGATAGGGTGGTAAAGAAAGCCTTTGGTGTGCTGGCCTTTATAAATCAGGGCATTGAATATAGGAGTAGGGAAGTAATGTTAAAATTGTACAAGGCAGTGGTAAGACCAATTCTGGAGTATGGTGTACAATTTTGGTCGCCTAGTTATAGGAAGGATGTCAACAAAGTAGAAAGGGTACAGAGGAGATTTACTAGAATGTTGCCAGGGTTCCAGCAACTATGTTACAGAGAAAGGTTGAACAAGTTAGCTCTTTATTCTTTGGAGCGCAGAAGGTTAAGGGGGGACTTGATTGAGGTCTTTAAAATGATGAAAGGGATAGACAGAGTTGACGTGGATACGTTTTTCCCATTGAGGGTAGGGAAGATTCAAACAAGAGGGCATGACATGAGAATTAAGGGACAGAGGTTTCGGGGTAACGTGAGGGGGAACTTCTTTACTCAGAGGGTGGTGGCTGTGTGGAATGAGCTTCCAGCAGAAGTGGTGGAGGCAGGATCGATTTTAACATTTAAAAGTAAAGTGGATAGGTATATGGACGGGAAGGGAATGGAGGGGTATGGTCTGAGTGCAGGTAGATGGGACTAGGGGAAAACAAATGGTCGGCACGGACTGGAAGGGCCGAGAGGGCCTGTTTCCGTGCTGTAATTGTTATATGGTTATATGTTATATGGTAGAGTAGGTGCAGGAGTAGGCCATTCGGCCCTTCAATCCAGCACTACCATTCAATGTGATCATGGCTGATCTTCCCCAATCAGTACCCCGTTCCTGCCGTCTCCCCATATCATATAACCATATAGCCATATAACAATTACAGCACGGAAACAGGCCCTCTCGGCCTTTCCAGTCCGTGCCGATCATTTGTTTTCCCCTAGTCCCATCTACCTGCACTCAGACCATACCCCTCCATTCCCTTCACGTCCATATACCTATCCACTTTACTCTTAAATGTTAAAATCGATCCTGCCTCCACCACTTCTGCTGGAAGCTCATTCCACACAGCCACCACCCTCTGAGTAAAGAAGTTCCCCCTCACGTTACCCCGAAACCTCTGTCCCTTAATTCTCATGTCATGCCCTCTTGTTTGAATCTTCCCTACCCTCAATGGGAAAAACGTATCCACGTCAACTCTGTCTATCCCTTTCATCATTTTAAAGACCTCAATCAAGTCCCCCCTTAACCTTCTGCGCTCCAAAGAATAAAGACCTAACTTGTTCAACTTTTCTCTGTAACATAGTTGCTGGATCCCAGGCAACATTCTAGTAAATCTCCTCTGTACTCTCTCTATTTTGTTGACATCCTTCCTATAATTAGGCGACCAAAATTGTACACCATACTCCAGAATTGGTCTCACCAATGCCTTGTACAATTTTAACATTACTTCCCTGCTCCTATATTCAATGCTCTGATTTATATCCCCTGACTCTGCTATTTTTAAGAGCTCTATCTAGCCCTCTTTTAAAACCATCCAGAGAACCAGCCTCCATCGCCCTCTGAGACAGAGAATTCCACAGGCTCGCCACTCTCTGTGAAAAAAAGTGTTTCCTCATCTCCGTTCTAAATGGCTTACTCCTTATTCTTAAACTGTGTCCCCTGGTTCTGGACTCCCCCAACATCGGGAACATGTTTCTTGCCTCTAGCGTGTCCAATCCCTTAACAATCTTATATGTTTCAATGAGATTCCCTCTCATCCTTCTAAACCCCAGAGTGTACAAGCCCAGCTGCTCAATTCTCTCAGCATTTGACAGTCCCGCCCTCCCGGGAATTAACCTTGTAAACCTACGCTGCACTCCCTCAATAGCAAGAATGTTCTTCCTCAAATTAGGGGGCCTAAACTGCACACAATACTCCAGGTGTGGTCTCACTAGGCTCTGTACAACGGCAGTAGGACCTCTTTGCTCCTATAAGACGTGCAGGTTCGTAGGTTAATCGGCTTGGTGTAAATATAAATTGAACCTAGTGTGCGTGGGATAGTGTTAGTGTGTGAGGATCGTTGGTCGGGGCGGATCCAGTGGGCCGAGGGGCCTGTTTTCGCGCTGTATCGCTAAAACAAAAAAAACACCGCATTGCATCTCATATGAGAAGAAAGAAGTTGAGGTGTGAGTGTTTATTGTGTGCGGAGATCAGGTGGCAGTACACAGTCTGCTGTAATCCTATCCACGCAGGGGACTGAGCTAAGATCTGTACTTTGCTCCAGATAATAACATCAAATGGATGGCTGAGGGTGATTTAAATTCCTGAAGTTCCTCTTCATTCTCGCCCCATAAATTCCTGACACGTGTTTTGGTTTGGTGTCCCGACTGCCTATCCTGGGTGCGGAACTGGGAGTGATAAAGGAGGTCGCAATATCTTATCGGGCAGTAAGACGTTGCCATGTAGTGTTTATCTGCTTGAAGTCATTTACGGGACCGAAGGCCTTGGGATAAACAGTTTACGTGCCAAAATTCACGGTTGGCATGAACGGAGATTAGAATGCCTCGTAGACACTTGCTCAAAAAATATATCAAGAACGATGATGAAATGAGGAATTGTAGTTAAGTTCATGTTCATAAGTGATAGAAGCAAAATTGGGCCACTCAGCTCACCGTCTACTCTGCCCTTCAATCACGGCTGGTCTAGCTTTCCCACACAACCCCATTCTCCTGCCTTACAATAGGCAACAGACAATAGGTTAAGAAGTAGGCCATTCGGCCCTTCCAGCCAGCACCGCCATCCAATGTGATCATGGCTGATCATCCCCAATCAGTACCCCGTTCCTGCCTTCTCTCCATATCCCCTGACTCCGTATCTTTAAGAGCCCTATCCAGCTCTCTCTTGAAAGTATCCAGAGAACCTGCCTCCACCGCCCTCTGAGGCAGAGAATTCCACAGACTCACAACTCTCTGCCTTCTCCCCATTACCCCTGTAATGAAGAATCTATCTATCTCTGCCTGAAAAATATCCTCTGACTTGGCCTCCACAACAATCTGTGGCAAAGAGTTCTGCAGATTCACCATCCTCTGACTGAAGAAATTCCTTGTCATCTCATTTCCAAAGGTACATCCTTTAATTCTGAGGCTGTGGCCTCTAGTCCTAGACTCTCCCACGAGTGGAAACAGCTTCTCCATGTCCACTTTAGAAAGATGAGGGGATTGAAACATATAAAATTATTAAGGGTTTGGACACACTAGAGGCAGGAAACATGTTCCCGATGTTGGGGGAGTCCAGAACTAGGGGCCACAGTTTAAGAATAAGTGGTAAGCCATTTAGAACACAGAGAGTTGTGAGTGAGTGGAATTCTCTGCCTCAGAAGGGGGTGGAGGCTAGTTCTCTGGATGCTTTCAAGGGAGAGTTAGACAGATCTCTTAGGGATAGCGGAGTTAAGAGATATGGAGAGAAGGCAGGAACGGGGTACTGATTGTGGATGATCAGCCATGATCCCGTTGAATGGCAGTGCAGGCTCGAAGGCTGAATGGCCTACTCCTGCATCTATTCTCTATTATCTTTCCAGGCCTTTCACTATTCAGTAAGTTTCAATGAGGTCTCCCCTCATTCTTCTAAATTCCAGCGAGTACAGGCACAGTGCCGACAAACGCTCATCATATGTTAACCCACTCATTCCTGGGATCAAACCTCCTCTGGACCCTCTCCAGAGCCAGCACATCCTTCCTCAGATATCTGTGAGGTGTAGCATTTTGGGACGTCGAACAATGGCAGGACCTACACAGTGAACGGT
The DNA here is from genome assembly GCA_035221665.1 of Okamejei kenojei. Classification (NCBI taxonomy): domain Eukaryota; kingdom Metazoa; phylum Chordata; class Chondrichthyes; order Rajiformes; family Rajidae; genus Okamejei; species Okamejei kenojei. Next base: position 4,980,706 of record CM069133.1, read on the forward strand.
AGGGCTCTGGGGTAGTGTTGTAGAGCAGAGGGATCAAGGAGTACAGGTGCATGGTTCCTTGAAGGTGGAGTCGCAGGTAGATAAGGTGGTCAACAAAGGCTTTTGGCACTTTGGCCTTCATCAGTCAGAATATTGAGTATAGAAGTTGGGAGGTCATGTTGCAGTTGTATAAGACGTTGATGAGACCGCATTTAGAATATTGCGTTCCGTTCTGGACACCATGTTATTAGAACAATGTTGTCAAGCTTGAAAGGGTTTAGGAAAGATTTACGATAATGTTGCCTGGATTAGAGGGTGTGAGCTATAGGGAGAGGTTGTGTAGGCTGGGTCTCTATTCCATGGAGCGCAGGAGGATGAGGGGAGATCTTATAGAGGTGTATAAAATCATGAGAGGACTAGATCGGGTAGATGCACATTCTTTTACCCTGAGTGGGAGAATTGAGGACCAGAGGACATAGGTTCAAGCTGAAGGAGAAAAGATTTAATAGGAATCCGAGGGGTAACTTTTCCACACAGAGGATGGTGGGTGTATGGAACAACCTGCCAGAGTAGGTAGTTGAGGCTGGGACTATCCCATTGTTTAAGAAACAGTTGGACAAGTACATGGATAGGACAGGTTTGGAGGGATATGGACCAAACGCAGGCAAGTGGGACTAGTGTAGATGGGACATGTTGGCTTGTGTGGGCAAGTTGGGCTGAAGGGCCTGTTTCCTCACTGTATCTATGACTATGATTCTATATGGGGCCTAAAATTGCTCACAATACTCCAAATACAGCCTGACCAGCACCTTGTAGAGTCTCAGGTGTTTAATAGTTCCTTATCCTTCTGCAGTTGTATAGGGCTCTGGTGAGACCACATCTGGAGTATTGCGTACAGTTTTGGTCTCCTAATTTGAGGAAGGACATCCTTGTGATTGAGGCAGTGCAGCGTAGGTTCACGAGATTGATCCCTGGGATGGCGGGACAGTCATATGAGGAAAGATTGAAAAGACTAGGCTTGTATTCACTGGGGTTTAGAAGGATGAGGGAGGAACTTATAGAAATATATAAGATTATAAAAGGACTGGACAAGCTAGATGCAGGAAAAATGTCCCAATGTTGGGCGAGTCCAGAACCAGGGGCCACAGACTTAGAATAAAGGGGAAGCCATTTAAGACTGGGGGTGAGAAAAAACGTTTTCACCCAGAGAGTTGTGAATTTGTGAAATTCCCTGCCACAGAGGGCAGTGGAGGCCAAGTCACTGGATGGATTTAAGACAGAGTTAGATGGAGCTCTAGGGGCTAGTGGAATCAAGGGATATGGGGAGAAGGTTATTGATTGGGGACGATCAGCCATGATCACAATGAATGGTGGTGCTGGCTCGAAGGTCCGAATGGCCTCCTCCTGCACCTATTTTCTATTTTTCTACGTTGAAGAAATATTTAGACAAGTACGTGGATAGATAGACAATAGGTGCAGGAGTAGGCAATTCAGCCCTTCGAGCCAGCACCGCCATTCAATGTGATCACGGCTGATCAAAACTACGAGCAACATTTGCCTCTTCTCCAACAGGGAACATTTCTAGTCCTTTCAAATTTCCACGTCTCTTTGCACATCTCTTCCAGTTTGTTTTCGTTCCCCTGGCAACATTGGGATACACGCTGGCAGGGACACGATCTCTGACTATGGCCTCTGTGCTGAGAGCAATCATTCTGACTGCCCTCGGGTCACCTGATGACATTCTTGTTTGTGAGCCAAGCAGGTAATTCATTGAAGTTCCACTTGAATAAATCTTGGAACGTAACGCCGATAATAATCCGCAGTTCGGGGGGGGGGGGGGGTGGTGGGTGGGAATAGAGAGCAGGGGCCGGTGCAAAGACGATGGGAGCTGAATCACTCGTGGGTCAACAAGGCACTAGAGGTGGACAGGAATCCGGAGGGAGGGCACAGCAGAGCTTCACTGGGCGAGGCAGTCTTGAAAGAGAATTGACAATAGACAATAGGTGCAGGAGTAGGCCATTCGGCCCTTCGAGCCAGCACTGCCATTCAATGTGATCATGGCTGATCATCCCCAATCAGTACCCCGTTCCTGCTTTCTCTCCATATCCCTTAAAGGCCCTGTCCCTTTTGCGCGACATAATTTACGCGTCATGATGCACCACGCAGATGGCTTGCAAAGATTTTGTACATCCCAAAACCCTGGGGCGCATTACGCGCGCATGGTGTGTGGTGACGTAGGCAGTGACGCGCGGTCGTACGCGCGCCCCAGGATTTTGGGACATACAAAATCTTTGCGCGCCATCTGCGTGACGTGCAGATGACGCCGAAGTGGGACAGGCCCTTAACTCCGCTATCCCTAAGAGCTCTAACTCTCTCTTGAAAGCATCCAGGGAACCGGCCTCCACCGCCCTCTGAGGCTGAGAATTCCACAGACTCACAACTCTCTGTGTGAAAATGTTTTTCCTCATCTCCATTCTAAAAGACTTACCCACTTATTCTTGTGGAGGCCAAGTCTGTGGATATTTTTAAGGCAGAGATAGATAGATTCGAGACCCTTCCTCAGACTTGTTTCATTTTCGACCCGAAATGTCGCCTATTTCTTTTTCTCCAGAGATGCTGCCTAACTCGCTGAGTTAAGGGCCTGTCCCACTTTCACAACCGAATTCACGACCTCTGCCGAGTTTGCCCTTGACTCATACTCGCAGCATGGTCGTCACGAGGTCGTAGGTAGGTCGTAGGTAGGTCGTAGCAGGCCGTGATGCTAGTCGTAGTTACTCGTGGCATCAAGTAGGTCGGAGGTTTTTCTAGCCTGATGAAAAATGTCCACAAGTAAAAAAGGTCGTGAATTAGGTCGTAAAAGTGGGACAGGCCCTTAACTCCAGCACTACAGTATGTGTCTGTACGGGTGTCAGGGGTTATGGGGAGTAGGCAGGAGAATGGGATTAGGAGGGGTAGATAGATCAGCCACGATTGAATGGTGGAGTAGACTTGATGGGCCGAATGGCCTAATTCTGCTCCTATCACTTATGACATTATGAACAAGACAGCACTTGTGGAAGAGAGAGGAGCAAAGTGAGAAGCAGAAAAGAACAACAAGTATGAAGATGTTTTTATGTTGTACTGGGTTTCACTTTTATGATCATATATCTTGTGGCCATGGTACAATTTAAAGCAGGTTTTACAAAGGATTGTGACGTTACAAGGCCACTTGAGACTCACAAGAATGTCAGCTGTCAACCTCTTAACATATTTCCCTTTCAATGTAATTTTCAAAGGGAAAGGAATACTGGGTCAGCGAGGGTTGATCTAGTTTCAGAGTTGAGGCAAAGTTACGATCAACCAAAAAACCGTTTTCCACGCCTCTGTCTCACGCAGGCAATCAACATAGAAACATAGAAATTAGGTGCAGGAGCAGGCCATTCGGCCCTTCGAGCCTGCACCGCCATTCAATATGATCATGGCTGATCATCCAACTCAGTATCCTGTACCTGCCTTCTCTCCATACCCCCTGATCCCTTCAGCCACAAGGGCCACATCCAACTTCCTCTTAAATATAGCCAACGAACTGGCCTCAATTACCTTCTGTGGCAGAGAATTCCACAGATTCACCACTCTCTGTGTGAAAAACGATTTTCTCATCTCGGTCCTAAAAGACTTCCCCCTTATCCTTAAACTGTGACCCCTTGTCCTGGACTTCCCCAACATCGGGAACAATCTTCCTGCATCTAGCCTGTCCAACCCATTAAGAATTTTGTAAGTCTCTATGAGATCACCCCTCAATCTTCTAAATTCCAGCGAGTACAAGCCAAGTCTATCCAGTCTTTCTTCATATGGAAGTCGTGCCATCCCAGGAATCAGTCTGGTGAACCTTCTCTGTACTCCCTCTATGGCAAGAATGTCTTTCCTCAGATTAGGAGTCCACAACTGTACGCAATACTCCAGGTGTGCCCTCACCAAGACCCTGTACAACTGCAGTAGAACCTCCCTGCTCTTGTACTCAAATCCTTTTGCTATGAATGCCAACATACCATTCGCTTTCTTCACAACCTGCTGCACCTGCATGCATACTTTCAATGACTGGTGTACCATGACACCCAGGTCTCGCTGCATCTACCCTTTTCCTAATCGGTCACCATTCAAATAATAGTCTACCTTCCAGTTTTTGCCACCAAAGTGGATAACCTCACATTTATCCACATTATACTGCATCTGCCATGCATTTGCCCACTCATCCAATCTATCCAAGTCATCCTGCAGCCTCCTAGCATCCTCCTCACAGCTAACACTGCCCCCCTGTTTCGTGTCATCGGCAAACTTGGAGATGTTGCATTTAATTCCCTCGTCCAAATCATTCATAAATCATCAATCATCAAATCATCAATCTCTCACAGCAGCTCCAGGCCGACTTCAAGGGTTGTTGGAATCATGAACAGCTGCCTTAGACAATAGACAATAGACAATAGGTGCAGGAGTAGGCCATTCGGCCCTTCGAGCCAGCACCGCCATTCAATGTGATCATGGGTGATCATCCCCAATCAGTACCCCGTTCCTGCCTTCTCCCCATATCCCCTGACTCCGCTATCTTTAAGAGCCCTATCTAGCTCTCTCTTGAAAGTATCCAGTGAACCGGCCTCCACTGCCCTCTGAGGCAGAGAATTCCACAGACTCACCACTCTCTGTGTGAAAAAGTGTTTCCTCGTCTCCGTTCAAATGGCTTACCACTTATTCTTAAACTGTGGCCCCTGATTCTGGACTCCCCCAACATCGGGAACATGTTTCCTGCCTCTAGCGTGTCCAAACCCTTATTAATCTTACATGTTTCAATAAGATCCCCTCTCATTCCAGCTGGAAGTCGGATCTCAGGCTGTGTTATCTATAAGTATATCTGCTATTCACCCTCGCTGAAGTCCTTTAGATGGAATTGCATATTCAACCCAAACTGATATTTACCCAATCAGAAATCATTCTCACACCACACGATCTAGCACATATTAAACGACACAGAGTGTAGATAGGGTGGTAAAGAAAGCCTTTGGTGTGCTGGCCTTTATAAATCAGAGCATCTGTCCTATCCATCTACCAGTCTAACTATTTCTTAAAAATTGGGATAGTCCCAGCCTCAACTACCTATCCATCTACCAGTCTAACTATTTCTTAAACATTGGGATAGACACAGTCTGAAGAAAGGTCTCCACCTCGAAACATCACCCATTCCTGCTCTCCAGAGATGCTGCCTGCCCCATTGAAGGTAGGAGAATGGCGTCAGATGGAAGAGTGAGCCAAGATTGAATGGCAGAGTAGACTTGATGGGCCGAATGGCCTAATGCTGCTCCTATCGCTGATGAACTTTTGACTCCAATTGCTGCGCTCGTCTGCAAACCCACACAAGAATTGCCTGCAAGAAAAGGAACACGCTTCTAGCATTCTGACAGGGAATGGAAAAGAAAAAAAATTAAAGGCACCAGACCTCCAAAAATATTTTTTATTTTTTTTTTTTTTCTTGTGTAGTTTTTAAAGTTCAAATTGAGTCTTTGAATGCAGTGAGGTGGGAGTGGTGGTGCAAGGCGAACGGTGGTGCAGGAAACAGCGGGACTTGTTGCATTAATTGATATCTGATGATAAGCCGAGGGAGGAATGTGTATGTAAATCAAGTGTATGTTAATGCTGTAGACGGTGGCTTGGACTGTGTGTTGTGGGGATTTTTGGATAGAGTTAAGATGGAGGACTAACTAGTTAGGTTTGGAAGATGTGAAGGATTGCAGAGGTGCCTTTTATTTCAAAGCTGGCTTCTTCCCCCCCTCTCCCTACCTCCCTTTCTATGTTTTAAAATCTCTCTCTCTCCTTCCTTCCTGCACCTATGGAGCTCCTGGCAATAACACAGCATGCATAGGAGAGGCAATGGAGAGCTCCCTTTACCGGATGGCTGGAAAGTGTCGAGGGATTACGATGGCAGAGTGTTCTACATCGACCACAACTCAAAACAAACCAGCTGGGTGGACCCGCGGGACAGGTAGGTAGGAGCGAGCGTTTAGACGCACTGGAGCCACCACAGAGTGTGACTGTGTGTGAGTAGCAGCGCCGCTGACACACGAGTTGGTGTGGAAGGAGTTCCACTCACCCTGAGCTTATTTTACACTTGCCGGAGCACAGAAACACAGATAACAACAAACTGCTGTGAGTCCCACGTTTGGTTAGACACACACAGAGCAACAACAGGAAACAAATCACAGAGAGACAGAGAGAGATGTCTTTGTAAAAATGAAAGTAGTTACTGTGTTTTTTGTTTCTTCAAAGGTACTTTCTTCCCTCTAAATCAGGGTGTGTGTGTGTTAGTCTGGGTCTCTGCATGGGAGGGATCACGGTAGGGTTAATTCCAGCCAGCAGGATGCGAGGAGTATGTGAGGAATTTCTAGCGATTTACCAGAATAAGAGATGGAATGAGAGGGAATGAGAGAGAGGGGAGATGGAATGAGAGGCAGAGGGAATGAGAAGAATGAGAGAGAGAGAGAGAGAGAGAGAGAGAGAGAGAGAGAGAGGGAGAAGGAGAGAATGTGCGAGGATGCGAGAATGAGGGAAAACGAGAGAGGGAGAGAGGGAGAGGGTGGGAATGAGAGAGCGAGAGAGCGAGGGGAATGGGAGAGAGGAGGGGGAGAGGGATGCAAGGAGGGAGAGAGACGGAGAGGAGGGAATGAGGTGGAGAGAGGAAGGGGGCATGCGGGGTGGGATGGAGGTGGAGAGAGAGAGAGGAGGGATGGAGAGAGAGATGCAGGGAGGGAGGAAATGGGGAGAGAGAGAGAGAGACACGAAAATGAGAAAAATAAAGGGAGAGAGAGAGTGGAAGGGGAGGATAAGGGAGAATGGGAGGGGGGTTGCAGGGTGCATGGGGTAAATGGAGAGAGGGGTGGGGAATGAAGGAGAGAGAGAGAATGAGACGGAGAGGGAAGGATGGTGAGGAGGAAATGAGAGGTGGAGAGAGAGGGAGTGAGATGGAGAGAATGAATGGGAGGGAGGGAGGGAGAGAGATACAGTGAGAAAGAGGGATGAGAGAGAAAGAGTATGAAAGAGTGAGAGTGAGTGCGAAAGAGAATGAGAGAGTGATTTTAAAGATCTATTATTTACTTTTTAAAAGTATATATAAGAATCTAATAGGAAAAGAAAATAATATAACAAAATAAAAATACATTTAAATATTAATTATATATAATGTATATATACTTTTCAAAAGTAAAATATAGATTTCTTTAAAATTATATATACACACATACACACCCACATACTCACACACACACACACACACACACACACACATATACACTCACACACACACACCCACACATACTCACACACATATATACGCATACACACACATATATACACACACACACACATACACACACACAAGCATATACACACACGCATATACACACACATACACGCATATACACACACACACTCACACACATATACACACTCACACTCACACTCACACACACAGACACACACATAATGTTTTGCTGAGTTAGTATTTGTTGGGGGTGTTTGATGTTTAGGAAGGAACTGGTTTAAACTGAAGACAGACACAAAATGCTGGAGTAACTCAGCGGGACGGGCAGCATCTCTGGAGAGAAGGAATGGGTGGCGTTTTGGGTCGAGATCCTTCTTCAGGGGTGTTTGATGCTGGAACTAAAACCTTCCTTCATGGTTGGGCAGGGTCCACAATGCTCGCTGTGGGCAGATGAGGTGAGCGTGGTGCTGCTTCATGTAAAGCCTTCCTCCAGGGCACAGCCAGCCCGTTGGCACTGGGCACTTCATGAATGGAGGGAGGGTTGAGCTGACTGTACACACAGCGGCTCCGACAGTGGGCTGTCAAGGGTGTATGGAACAAGCTGCCGGAGGAGGTAGTTGAGGCTGGGACTATCCCAATGTTTAAGAAATAGTTAGACTGGTAGATGGATAGGACAGGTTTGCAGGGATATGGACCAAACGTGGGCAGGTGGGGCTAGTCAGGAGTGGTGCAACTAGTGGCTCACACATCCCGTTAATTGCCATTTATTGGTCATAGACTCATGGAGTGATACAGCGTGGAAACAGGCCCTTCGGCCCAACTTGCCCACACCAGCCAACATGTCCCAACTACACTAGTCCCACCTGCCTGCATTTGGCCCATACCCCTCCAAACCTGACCTATCCATGTACCTGTCTTAACTGTTTCTTAAATGTTGCGATAGTCTCTGCCTCAACTACCTGAGCTCAGCAGTTCATTCCATACACCCACCACCCTTTGTGTGTAAAAGTTGCCCCTCAGATTCCTATTAAATACACCCAGGCTCATATAGAGCTATATTTCTTTTAAATACTGACCAAAAAATATTAACAAAAATACTAGCACAAAGACTAAATACAGTGATTAATAAACTAATTCATTCAGATCAAACAAGATTTATACCAAAACGATACTCCTCAAACAACCTGAGAAGATTATTCAATATTATATACTCGAAAAGAAACATTCATAAGGATTTATCAATTATTTCGTTGGACGCAGAGAAAGCTTTTGATCAGATTGAAGGGTCTTATTTATTTTCGGTTATGGAAACTTTTCAGTTGGGGGAGAAGTTTATAACATGGGTTAAGTTACTATATACCAAGCCAACAGCTAGAATATTAATAAACCAAATGTTAACAACTAAATTTAACTTATTCCGAGGCTGCAGACAAGGTTGTCCTTTATCTCCACCACTGTTTGCACTTGCAATAGAACCACTAGCAAAATCCGTGAGATTGTATCCTGAAATATACGGGTATGAAACTAAAGAAACTGAAAATAAAATCTCTTTATACGCAGATGATGTATCACAAAGCCGGAAATTAGTATTCCTAACTTATTAGATTTAATAACTCAATTTGGATTGTTTTCAGGATATAGAATTAATTGGAATAAAACATGCCAATAATGGGAAATAACTTACAATATCCTTTTAAGATAGCAAATGAAAAAATCAAATATCTTGGAATTTATGTAACAAAAAGATATGATTCTTTAATGATGAATCTAATGAATCTAATTTCCCACCCTTATTGAATAAACTACTTAAGAATATCCTATATTGGAAAACATTACCTATTTCAATGCTAGGTAAAATTAATGCGATAAAAATGATTTTTCTTCTGCAATTATTATACTTGTTTCAACTGATCCTGATATATCTTCCTAAAAAATGTTTTAAGAAAGTGGACTCTATCGTTACCAATTTTATTTAGGATTATAAGAACCATAGAATAATTAAAAAACATCTATGTAAATCAAAAATGAATGGAGGTTTTGTTTTATGTTTAATTACTGGGCAGTTAATATAAAAAATATGAATTTTTGGTTGGAAGAAGTAGATAAACAACCAAACTGGTTAAAAATGGAAAAGGAAGACTGTTCACCTTTCGAAATTAGCTCGATTTTATTTGCTAATACTAAAATACATAAGAAAATTTATAGAGGAAACCCAATAATAGAAAGTGGTATACGTATTTGGAAACAATTTAAAAAAAAACATTAAAATTACAGAGGATACCACTGGCTCTTCCAATTGTAAACAACATTACTTTTAAACCTTCATTGATGGATAAAGGTTTTTTAAAATGGAAGAACTATGGAATAAATAAGATGGGTGATCTCTACAGGGAAAGTTTATTTCTTTCATTTCAGGAATTACAACAAAATTATGGATTACACTCAAAAGAGTATTTTAGATATCTACAAATTAGAGATTATGTTAAATCAAATACACCAGATTTTAGGAATGGAAAGACAGAAATTTTAGATGAATGTCTAAATAAACATCCAAATACAGAAAAATTAATATCATATATTTATAATATCTTACTGGAAAATGATTTACCAAATATGGAAAAATATGGACAAGCATGGGAAAACGAATTAGGTCAAACAATTAGTAGAGAAGTATGGAATGAAAGTTTACAACATATACACCACTGCTCATTAAATGCCAGACACTCCTTGATACAATTTAAAGTTCTACATAGATTACACTTCTCAAAATCCAAATTAAACAGAATTTTTTCAAATGTTTCTGCTATATGTGATAACTGTCAGCAGTTAGAAGCTAATCTAACACATTCATTCACAAAATGTACAAAAATTACGAATTTTTGGTCAGAAATTATTAAGATAATCTCGAATGTAGTTAATGCAAATTTAACTCCAGACTCAAAATCAATCATATTAGGAATATTAGAAACGGATCAGCTACTAACAACACAACAAATAATTTTTATTGGTTATAGTTTAATAATTGGTAAAAAATTAATACTAAGATTTTGGAAAGGTCCCATATCCCCCACAATCAAAACGTGGATTACAGAAATGTCGGAGACACTTCACCTGGAAAGATTAAGACTTGTCCTAATGGACAGGCTAGATCAATTCAGAGGAATATGGTCTCCATTTATTGAATATTTAAAGGGTTAAGGTGGTCCGGTTCGAGGCCCTGACTGAAGCCTGAATGAAGGAATAGATGAAGAATTATATACAATAGACCACTGATATATCTCCAATTAAGAATATCTTGCTTAATACTCCACTCATATTATTGATTTTTTATTTATTTTTTATTTATTTTTTCTTTTTATTATTTCTCTTTACTTCCTACTGTTATAAAATAATAACATATAGAAGTATAAATAAGAATGACCGTAAATTTTAAAAATATTAAGAATGTATGTGACGAATAATATGTTTCCTTTTTTTTCGATTTTATATTATTTCTTCTTAATATGCATTTACTTATAATAAAAATATTTTACAAAAAAAATCTTTTCCCCTTCACCTTGAACCTATGTACTCTGGATCTCGATTCCCCTGCTCTGGGAAAGAGAATCTGAGCGTCTACCCAATCTATTCCTCTCATGGTTTTGTACACCTCTATAAAATACTCCCTCATCCTCCTGCGCTCCATGGAATAGGGACCCAGCCTGCTCAACCTCTCCCAATAGCTCACACCCTCTAGTCCTGGCAACATCCTCGTAAATCTTCTCTAAACCCTTTCAAGCTTGACCATATATTTCCTATAACATGGTGGACAGAACTGAACACAATATTCTAAATGCGAATGTAGACCAAAGTGCTGGAGAAACTCAGCGGGTGCAGCAGCATCTATGGAGCAAAGGAAAAGGGCAACGTTTCAGGCCCAAACCCTTCTTCAGACTGATTTTAAATCTGATTTCACCAACGTCTTATACAACTGCAGCATGACCTCCCAACGCCTATACTCAGTACTCTGACTGAAGAAGGCGCCAAAAGCCTTGTTAATCCTGTATCACTCTATGATTCCATAACAACATTTTAAAAACTGTTACTGCAACATTTAGTTGAATGGTGAATTCTCCAATTTTAGGCAGCCCCTCACAACCTTTCTTCCATATAATATCACCCCTCATCCTCCAGCGCTCCAAGGAGTCCCAGCCTGCTCAACCTCTCCCTGTAGCTCAGATCCTCAAGTCCTGGCAACATCCTCGGATATTCATGTATAAAATGAACAGGTAGGGGAAATGCTGCCCCACAACAGGGGAATTGAGAACCAGAAGACATAGGTTAAACGTGAGCGAAGAAAGATTTAATATGAACCTGCGAGGCAATTTAGTTTTATTTTCTCCAGGCTACACTCCACGCATTCCTTTTGCTTCATCTATTAGTTTTATAGGAAGGAACTGCAGGTGCTGGTTTAAACCAAAGAAACCCTCTCCTCTCGACCTATACCTCTCCTCTCGACTCCGTCCAGGGACCCCGACAGTCCTTTCAGGTGAGGCAGAGGTTCACCTGCACCTCCTCCAACCTCATCTACTGTATCCGCTGTTCCAGGTGTGGCGAGACCAAGCGTAGGCTCGGCCATCGTTTCGCTGAACACCTCCACTCGATCCGCCTAAACCTACCTGATCTCCCGGTGGCTCAGCACTTCAACTGCCCCTCCCATTCCCAATCTGACCTTCCTGTCCTGGGCCTCCTCCATGGTCAGAGTGAGGCCCAGCGCAAATTGGAGGAACAGCACCTCGTATTTCGCTTGGGTAGTTTACACCCCAATAGGTTTAGAACATTGACTTCTCCAATTTCAGATTGCTCTTGCTTTCCCTCTCTCTCTGTCCCCGATTACATTTTATCTCTGTTTGCTTTGTTGTCACCTTCTCCGAGCTAACAATGATCCATTCTACATTTTCCTTGATCGCCACCCCGACTCGTTTTCACACCTTACACCTCCTTATCTATACACTTCCTTATCTCTGTCTCTCCCTCTTCCCTGACATCAGCCTGAAGACTGGTCTCGACCCAAAACGTCACCCATTCCTTCTCTCCAAAGATGTTGCCCGTCCCGCTGAGTTACTCCAGTATTTTGTGTCTACCTTCTGTACTGTTCTACGTTCTACGCTGCCTGTCCCGCTGAGTTAATCCACCATTTTGTGCCTGTACTCTGTTTTACTACGATGGAAATGCCAGCATAGTGCGCAAAATTCGAAATCCAGTAGGTGAACACATTTTATATTTAAAAAATAAGCCAGATAATCGAGCCAGGGATAGTTAGTTAGTTTAGTTTGTCACGTGTACCGAGGTACAGTGAAAAGCTTTTGTTGCATGCTAACCAGTCAGCGGAAAGACAGTACATGATTACAATCGATTCGTTTACAGTGTACAGATACATGATAAGGGAATAACGTTTAGTGCTAGATAAACCCAGTAAAGTCCAATCTAGTCCGAGGGTCATCAGTGAGGTAGATAGTAGTTCAGTACTGCTCTCTGGTTGTGGTAGGATGGTTCAGTTCACTGATAACAGCTGGGAAGAAACTGTCTCCAGATTCAGAGACAGAGGTTGAAAGGAAATAGTAAAAATTGGAAAGAGCCATGGTTTTCAAGGGAAATTGGACACTTGTTTCGAAAAAAGAGAGATATCTACAATAATTATAGGAGGCATGGAGTAAATGAGGTGCTAGAGGAGTATAAAGAATGTAAAAAGAATCTTAAGAAAGAAATTAGGAAGGCTAAAAGAAGATATGAGGTTGCTTTGGCAAGAAAGGTGAAAGTAAATCCAAAGGGTTTCTACAGCTATATTAATAGCAAAAGGATAACGAGGGATAAAATTGGACCATTAGAGAACCAGAATGGACAGCTATCTGCAGAGCCAAAAGAGATGGGGGAGATATTGAACAATTTCTTTTCTTCGGTATTCACCAAGGAGAAGGATATTGAACTCTGTGAGGTAAGGGAAAAAAGTAGAGTAACTATGGAAACTATGAGATTCAAAGAAGAGGAAGTACTGACACTTTTGAAAAATATAAAAGTGGATAAGTCTCCAGGTCCTGACAGGATATTCCCTAGGACATTTGAGGGAAGTTAGAAATAGCAGGAGCTATGACAGAAATATTTCAAATGTCATTAGAAACGGGAATAGTGCCAGAGGATTGGCGTACTGCGTATGTTGTTCCATTGTTTAAGAAGGGTTCAAAGAATAAACCTAGCAATTATAGACCTATTAGTTTGACGTCAGTGGTGGGCAAATTAATGGAAAGGATACTTAGAGATAATATATATAAGCATCTGGATAAGCAGGGTCTGATCAGGAACAGTCAACATGGATTTGTGCCTGGAAGGTCATGTTTGACAAACCTTCTTGAATTTTTTGAAGCGGTAACTAGGGAAATTGATGAGGGTAAAGCAGTGGATGTTGTCTATATGGATTTCAGTAAGACCTTTGACAAGGTTCCCGATGGAAGGTTGGTTAAGAAGGTTCAATCTTTGGGTGTTAATGGCGGAGTAGCAAGATGGATTCAACAGTGGCTGAATGGGAGATGTCAGAGAGTAATGGTGGATGGCTGTTTGTCAGGTTGGAAGCCGGAGACCAGTAGGGTGCCTCAGGGATCTGTGTTGGGTCCACTGTTGTTTGTCATGTACATCAATGATCTGGATGATGGGGTGGAAAATTGGATAAGTAAGTATGCAGATGATACTAAGATAGGTGGTGTTGTGGATAATGAAGTAGATTTTCAAAGTCTACAGAGAGATTTGGGCCATTTGGAAAAGTGGGCTGAAAGATGGCAGATGGAGTTTAATGCTGTTAAGTGTGAAGTGCTACATATTGGCAGGACAAATCAAAATAGGACGTACATGGTAAATGGTAGGGAATTGAGGAATGCTGTGGAACAGAGGGATCTAGGAATAACTGTGCATAGTTCCCTGAAGGTGGAATCGCATGTAGATAGGGTGGTAAAGAAAGCCTTTGGTGTGCTGGCCTTTATAAATCAGAGCATTGAATATAGGAGTAGGGAAGTAAAATATAGGTCTTACCAATGCCTTGTAAAATTGTACAAGGCATTGGTAAGACCAATTCTGGAGTATGCTGTACAATTTTGGTCGCCTAATTATAGGAAGGATGTCAACAAAATAGAGAGAGTACAGAGGAGATTTACTAGAATGTTGCCAGGGTTCCAGCAACTATGTTACAGAGAAAGATTGAACAAGTTAGGTCTTTATTCTTTGGAGCGCAGAAGGTTAAGGGGGGACTTGATTGAGGTCTTTAAAATGATGAAAGGGATAGACAGAGTTGATGTGGATAGGTTTTTCCCATTGAGGATAGGGAAGATTCAAACAAGAGGGCATGACATGAGAATTAAGGGACAGAAGTTTAGGGGTAACGTGAGGGGGAACTTCTTTACTCAGAGCGTGGTGGCTGTGTGGAATGAGCTTCCAGCAGAAGTGGTGGAGGCAGGATCGATTTTAACATTTAAAAGTAAAGTGGATAGGTATATCGACGGGAAGGGAATGGAGGGGTATGGTCTGAGTGCAGGTAGATGGGACTAGGGGAAAACAAATGGTCGGCACTGACTGGAAGGGCCGAGAGGGCCTGTTTCCGTGCTGTAATTGTTATATGGTTATATGGGTGTTCGTTTTCACACTTTTGCCATAGCCACGTTTAGTTTATTGTTAAGCTTTTATTCAGATTTTTGTTGCGAGCTAACCACTCAGTGAAAATACTTTACATAATTACAATCAAGCTGTCCACAGTGGGATATAGGGAATAACATTTAATATTTCAAGATAGTCCAGTAAAGTATTATTGTAGTCCGAGGGTTACCATATGGCGAATATGGGTGGTCCAGGAGAAGTTGTTGGTGATATCGACTCCCAGCAATTTGAACTTTTCAACCATCTCTACTTCAGCGCCATTGATGCAGACTGGGGCATGTGAACCGCTTCACTTCCTGAAGCCCATCACTGTCTCCTTTGTCTTGCTGACATTGAGAGAAAGGTTGTTGTCTCGGCACCAGGACACGAGGTTCTCCATCTCCTTCCTGTACTCCGTCTCAGCATTATTTGATATCCGGCCCACAATGGCAGCGTCTTCTGCAAATTTGTAAATGGAATTATATTTTTACACGTCTGCACGGTCGTGGGTGTACAAGGAGTAAAGAAGGGGGTTGAGAACGCATCCTTACAGAGCACCAGAGTTATTGTAGAGGATGATTTGTCCCCTCTCCTCACTGATTGGGGTCTGTTGGTCAGGAAGTCGAGGATCCAGTTGCAGAGACGAGTGCTAACACCAAGTCCCGGGAGTTTGGTGATGAGCTTCGATGGTATAACACTGTTGAAGACAGAGCTGTAGTCTGATGTACCGTAGATATCTCTCTTATCCAGGTGTTCCAGGTATGAGTGTAGGGCCAGGGCAATGGCATGGTCGGTGGACCTGTTGGGATAGACAATAGGTGCAGGAGTAGGCCATTCGGCCCTTCGAGCCACCACTGCCATTCAATGCGATCATGGGTGTTCATCCCCAATCAATACCCCGTTCCTGCCTTCTCCCCATATCCCCTGACTCTGCAATCTTTAAGAGCCCTATCTAGCTCTCTTGAAAGCATCCAGAGAACCAGCCTCCACCGCCCACTGAGGCAGAGAATTCCACAACTCTCTGTGAGAAAAAGTGTTTCCTCGTCTCCATTCTAAATGGCTTACCCCTTATTCTTAAACTGCGGCCCCTGGTTCTGGACTCCTCCAACATCGGGAACATGTTTCCTGCCTCTAGCGCGTCCAAACCCTTAATAATCTTATATGTTTCAATGAGGATCCCTCTCATCCTTCTAAACTCCAGAGTATACGAGCCCAGCCGCTCCATTCTCTCAGCATATGACAGTCCCGGGAATTAACCTTGTAAACCTACGCTGCACTCTGTCAATAGCGTGATGGTGGGTGAACTGCAGTGGGCCAAGGATGGCAGAGTGCATTGCTGTTTTACCGCTGTTGCTTCATGTATAGGGCAGTGGTAGTCATCTCCTCCACCTTTCCCACCCCGGTCATTCTATAGTTTTTTATAGTTTTAGTTTTAGAGATACAGGGTGGAAACAGGCACTTCGACCCACGGGGTCCGCGCCGACCAGCGATCCCCGCACATTAACACTACCCTATACCCACCAAGCCAATCAGCATACAAACCTGTACGTCTTTGGAGTGTGGGAGGAAACCGAAGATTTCTAAGAAAACCCACGCGGGTCATGGTGAGAACGTTCCAACTCTGTACAGACAGCACCGTAGTCGGGATCGAACCCGGGTCTCCGGCGCTGCAATTGTTGTAAGGCAGCAACTCTGCCGCTGCACCACCGTGACCGCCCTGTTCTCATCTGGAAGAAGCTTGAAAGTGGGGAGAACGTGCAAACTCCGTACAGACAGCACCCGTAGTCAGGATGGAACCCGTGTCGCTGGTGCTGTGAGGCAGCAGCTCTACCGCTGCGCCACCGTGCCGCTCAGATTGTTAATGGGACTTTTATGGCATTCAGGAAGTTAAAAGTATGTCTGCCACATATGGGATCCAAAGATAGACAAACGGCTGGAGTAACTCAGCGGGACAGGCAGCATCTCTGGAGAGCAGGAATGGGTGACGTTTCGAATCGAGACCCTTCTTCAGACAATTATCCTCAATTCATACTCTCATTCAGAAGAAGGGTCTCAAACAAAAATGTCACCAATTCATTCAATCCTGTCCCGCTGAGTTACACCAGCACTTTGTGTCTATCTTTGGTATAAACCAGTATCTACAGTTCCTTTCAACACATATTGGATCCACTGATGTTTATTACTTTAGTTTAATACAGTTTTGTTTATTGTCAGGTGTACCAAGGTACAGTGAAAAGCTTTTGTTGCATGCTAACCAGTCAGTGGAAAGACAATACATGATTACAATCGAGCCATTCGCAGTGTATAGATATATGGTGAGGAATAACGTTTAGTGCAAGGTAAAGTCATCCAAGTCCGATCAAAGATAGTCCGAGGGTCCCGATGAGGTAGATAGTAGTTTAGCACTGCTCTCAGGTTGTGATAGGATGGTTCAGTTGCCTGATAACAGATGGGAAGAAACTGTCCCTGAATCTGGAGGTGTGCGTTTTCACACTTCTGTACCTCTTGCCTGATGGGAGAGGGAGGGGCCAGAGTGCGACTATGCTGCTGGCCTTGCATGTGTTATTTCAATGTGATGGCTATTGCTAGGAAACTAGTGGGAAGCTGGCAATGTACACAGTTTAGGTTTGCTTTTGCCAGCAGTTTGTGACACACCTGTATGTTCCAATACGTCCAAATACTCAGAAGCTAGTTCTAGATAGGGCTCTTAAAAATAGCAGTCAGTGGATATGGGGAGACGGCAGGAATCGGGGTACTGATTGGGGATGATCAGCCATGACCACATTGAATGGCGGTGTTGGCCCTAAGGGCTGAATGGCCTACTCCTGCACCTATTGTCTTGTCTCACCTCAGTATTAACTTAATTTGTCTCGACAGCACTCATGATTAACGTAAGTGATTTCTGAGCTACAGGGAGAGGTTGAGCAGTCTAGGACTCTATTCCTTGGAGCGCAGGAGGATGAGGGGTGATCTTATAGAGGTGTGCAAAATCACGAGAGGAATGGATTTGGTAGACGCACAGTCTCTTTCCCAGAGTAGGGGAATCGAGGACCAGAGGATATGGATTTAATAGGAACCTGAGGAGCAACTTTTTCACACAAAGGGCGGTGGGTGGATGGACCGAGCTGCCGGAGGAGGTAGCTGAGGCAGGGACTTTATCAATATTTATGGTCATCGTCATACGGCGTGGAAACATGCCCTTCGGTCCAACTTGCCCGCACCGGCCATCGTGTCCCATCTACACTAGAAGAGACATTTGAAAGACATTTGGACGGGTACATAGATTGGACTATGGAGAGAAGGATTAGGTAGGATTATGGAGAGAAGGCAGGAAAATGGGATTAGGAGACAGAGATCAGCCATGATTGAATGGCAGAGTAGACTCGACAGGCCGAATGCCCTGATTCTAGTCCCATCACTTGTGGGCGTAGATGGGGCACTGTGGTAGCATGGATGAGTTGGTGTGAACGGCCCGTTTCCGTGTTTTCTCTGTCTCCTTATGTTTCAACATTTGAAATTGTCACTACTCTGCTGAAATGCTTTAAGAGACTTTGCTATACAATATCTGGAAGACGTTATGTGATATTAGATGAAGAACAGTCCTGTCCCGAAACCATGTGCCTTATCACTGCCTGACCCATGGTATTCCTCCACACATTGTATTTTGGCAATCATATGGGCCTGTACTCGCTAAAGGCCCTGTCCCATTTACAAGGTACGACTCTTTGGGCGACTGAGGAGAGGACCCACGACCATACAATGTCACGGGGTGACGCCTGTATGGTCGTGAGTAGTCGCCCAAAGAGTCGTACCTTGTTCTGGTCGCCGCTGGATTTTCAACATGTTGAACATTTTCTGAGACCTGCAGCGACCTATGACGAGTGCCGGCAGTCACCGAAAAAGTCGAGTAAGTGGGACAGGCCCAATAAGAGCAGTTAGTCACATCTTCCAACCATGATGGATCATTGTTGATCTCGCATATCAGGCTTACGAATTCTTTTGACAAACATTGAGGCTAGGGTCCGCATGCAGCTTCCCAGCATGTCTTTGGGATGTGGGAGGAAACTCCCGAACACATAGAGGAAACCCAAATAGTCACAGTAAAAACATGCAAACTCCACACAGACAGCAGGGACGGCATGGTGGCGCAGCGGCAGAGTTCCTGCCTCACAGCGCCGGAGACTCGGGTTCAATTCTGACTACGGCTGTTTGTACGGAGTTCGTACGTTCTCCCTGTGACCTGTGTGGGTTATCTCCGGGTGCTCCGGTTTCCTCCCACACTCCAAAGCCATACAGGTTTGTAGGTTAAGTTGTAAAAAAAAAATTGTCCCTAGTGTGTATATGTTGATGTACGGGGTGATTGCTGGTCAGCACAGATTCGGTGGGCCGAAGGGCCTATTTCTGCTCTTTATCTTTAATGTCTAATGTCTAAAGCACCAGAACAGGCCCTTCAGCCCATGTAGCCAAGTTAAACTGATCATCTGCCTGCAGGTGATCTATATCCCTCTATTCCTGGCATATCCATGCGCCTGGAGTACTGTGTGCAGTTTTACTCCCCTCATTTGAGGAAGGACATTCTTGCTATTGAGGGAGTGCAGCGTAGGTTTACAAGGTTAATTCCCGGGATGGCGGGACTGTCATATGCTGAGAGAATGGAGCAGCTGGGCTTGTACACTCTGGAGTTTAAAAGGATGAGAGGATATCTCATTGAAACATATAAGATTGTTAAGGACTTGGACACGCTAGACAGAGGCAGGAAATATGTTCCCGATGTTGGGGGAGTCCAGAACCATGAACAACAGTTTAAGAATAAGGGGTAAGCCATTTAGAACGGAGACGAGGAAACACTTTTTCACACAGAGAGTTGTGAGTGTGGAATTCTCTGCCTCAGAGGGCGGTGGAGGCCGGTTCTCTGGATACTTTCACAAGAGAACTAAATAGGCTCTTAAAGATAGCAGTGTCAGGGGATATGGGGAGAAGGCAGGAACAGGGTACTGATTGGGGATGATCAGCCATGATCACATTGAAGGGCGGTGCAGGCTCGAAGGGCTGAATGGCCTACTCCTGCACCTATTGTCTAAAAGCCTGTAGTGCACATAATGGAGACCGTACCCGGAAACCAATTCCAATCTGCGCACAATAATTTTCTGGGATTTGGATGATATGTGAAGTTTAGGCACATACTGTATACGGGGAAGGATATGAGTCACGTGCAGGCAGAGGAGATTAGTATAACTTGGCATAGTGTTAGACATTGACATTGTGGGCTGAAGGCCTATTCCTCACGCTTACACCTCACGCTGCCTCGGCAAGGCCAGCAGCATCATCAAGGACCAGTCTCACCCCAGTCACTCCCTATTCTCCCCTCTCCCATCAGGCAAAAGGTACAGAAGTGTGAAAACACACACCTCCAGATTCAGGGACAGCTGTTATCAGGCAACTGAACCATCCTACCACAACCAGAGAGCAGTGATGAACTACTATCTACCTCTTTGGAGACCCTCGGACTATCCTTGATTGGACTTTACTGGCTTTACCTTGCATGAAACCTTAATCCCTCTATCATGTATCTGTACACTGTGAATGGCTCGATTGTAATCATGTATTGTCTTTAGCTGACTGGTTAGCGCGCAACAAAAGCTTTTCACTTCTATGGCGCATACAGCCTAAATTTGTAGGTCAAGTGGCGTGAGGAACGACATCTGTTTGTTTGTGCACGTCGTGTTGATTGCATTAGTCGAAACAGGGTCGACCACGTGAATGTTGCAATCTCCCACCCCAAGCTTTTCACTGTACCTGGCAATAGACAAAACTGAACTGGCCGCTGCTCTAGATGTCAGCTGCTCTACATCGGTGAAAGCAAGCGTAGGCTTGGCGATCGCTTCACCCAACACCTCCGCTCGGTTCGCAATAACCAACCTGATCTCCCGGTGGCTCAGCACTTCAACTCCCCCTCCCATTCCCAATCCGACCTTTCTGTCCTGGGCCTCCTCCATTGCCAGAGTGAGTCCCACCGTAAATTGGAGGAGCAGCACCTCATATTTCGCTTGGGTAGTTTGCACCCCAGCGGTATGAACATTGACAATAGACAATAGGTGCAGGGGTAGGCCATTTGGCCCTTCGAGCTAGCACCGCCATTCAATGCGATCATGGCTGATCATCCACAATCAGTACCCCGTCCCTGCCTTCCCCCCCCATATCCCCTGACTCCGTTATTTTTAAGAGCCCTATCTAGCTCTCTCTTGAAAGTATCCAGAGAACCTGCTTCCACCGCCCTCTGAGGCAGAGATTTCCACAGACTCACAACTCTCTGTGAGAAAAAGTGTTTCCTCGTATCCGTTCGAAATGGCCTACTCCTTATTCTTAAACTGTGGCCCCTGGTTCTGGGCTCCCCCAACATCGGGAACATGTTTCCTCCTTTCTAGCGTGTCCAATCTTATATGAATCTTACATGAATTAACTTCTCTAATTTCAGGTGGTCCTTTCTGCCTCCTCTCTTTCTCAGCCCTCTGTCTCCACCTCTTCCTTCCATCTCCCCCCCCCCCCCCCCCCCCCCCCCCCACTCCCCACCCTCACATCAGTCTGAAGTAGGGTTTCGGCTCGAAACGTCGCCCATTTCCTTCGCTCCATAGATGCTGCCTCACCCACTGAGTTTCTCCAGCATTTTCATCTACCTTCGTTTTTCCAGCATCTGCAGTTCCTTCTTAAACATAAACTGAACTATTCTTGTGATGTTCTATGTTCTAACTACAAAACCTGATCACACTCTCAATGCCTTAGTTGAAATTGGTCTTTGGCATCATGCTTGGCGTGGCCATTGTGGGCCTTCACTTCTTCTTGCGAATGAAACATAAATAAACCAAAGGAATCGTTAGATCTCGCCGGGTGTTGAGCAGCCAGATTGTTGTCTCTGTTGGCGTCAGTGTCTGCCAGGCCCTGAGCTCCATTTGGTGGGTGGTAGAGCGGGCACCCAGAGATGACATGGTTGGCTGTCTGTTGTTCTGCCCCACGTTCACAGGCTGGCAATAGACAATAGGTGCAGGAGTAGGCCATTCGGTCCTTCGAGCCAGCACCGCCATTCAATGTGATCATGGCTGATCATCCCCAATCAGTACCCCGTTCCTGCCTTCTCCCCATATCCCTGGTTTAGGTTTAGAGGGAATGTGTAAGAAGGAACTGCAGATACTCGTTTAAACCTGCCACCACCGCCCTCTGAGGCAGAGAATTCCAGACTCACCACTCTCTGTGAGAAAAAGTGTTTCCTCGTCTCCGTTCTAAATGGCTTACTACTTATTCTTAAACTGTGGCCCCTGGTTCTGGACTCCCCCAACATCGAGAACATGTTTCCCGCCTCTAGTGTGTCCAAACCCTTAATAATCTGAAATGTTTCAATGAGATATCCTCTCATCCTTCTAAACTCCAGAGTATACAAGCCCAGCCACTCCACTCTCTCAGCAAATGACATCCTGCCATCCCGGGCTGGGTTCTGTCGGAGCCCCCATTTCCACATATTGGCATTGAAAAGCCCAAGTCTGGGCCGAAGGGTCTGTTCCTGTGCTGTATTGTTCTCTTATGTTTGGTTTGAGTGTTTAGAGATGCAGCGTGGAAACTGGCCCTTCAGCCCACCGAGTCCACACAACCTTCGATGCCAACGAATCAGTGCCGACTACGATGCCGCATCCTAGCTTGTCCCATTACCATATCATTAGTTTTTTTAGTTTAGTTGAGAGATACAGCGCGAAAACAGGCCCTTCAGCCCACCGAGTCCGCGCCGACCAGCGATCCCCGCACACTAACGCAATCCTGCACTCTAGAGATAATTTATATGTAAGAAAGAACTGCAGATGCTGGTTTAAATCAAAGGTAGACACAAAATGCTGGAGTAACTCAGTGGGTGAGGCAGCATCTCGGGAGACGTTTCGGGTCGAGACCCTTCAGACCCAAAACGTCGCCCATTCCTTCTCTCACGAGATGCTGCCTCACCCGCTGAGTTACTCCGGAATTTTGTGTCTACCTTTAGAGATGATTTATATTTACACCAAGCCAATTAACTTACAAACCTGCGCGTTTTTGGAGTGTGGGAGGAAACTGGAGATCTTGGAGAAAACCCACACAGGTCACGGGGAGGACGTACAAACTCCGAACGGACCAGGACCGTAGTCGGGATCTCTGACGCTGCGAGGCAGCAACTCTACCGCTGCGCCACCGTGCCGCCCTTGTGGTTCTTGATTCTCCTATCGTGGGAAAAAAAGACTCTTGTGCATTCACTGTGTGTTTAGCAAAGGTTTTATGAGGCTCTTGCCAACAACTTGAGCATTGACCCGTGAGACGTCCATTTCAGCTGCATTTTTATAGGATACCCATGCCAAGGGCCTGTGCCACTAGGTGATATTTTAGACAACTACTGGCGACTAGGCTGTCGCCACATGGACGCCGGGGTGTCGCCAGTATGGTCGTGAGTCGTCTACTCGGTCGCCCAGAGTCATAGCGTCTTTCTGGTCGCCGCTGGATGTTGAAAAATTTTCGCCAACAGTGGGTTTGACGCCAATGAACATAGCTTGACTTCTCCTGACGTAGGTTGTCGCCGGTGCTGGCTTCATTTTTTGTTGTTAAATAAGTAAGTAAGTTTATTGGCCAAGTATTCACATACAATGAATTTGCCTTGGTGCTCCGCACACAAGTAACAACATGACATACAGTGACAGTTACGAATGTCTCAGAAAACACTAAACATTAATAATAATAAGACATTGATGATAAAACACCATTGATCAAGCATGTGAACCAACAAAATACAAGATCAAAGGGAGGCTACAGATTTTTGGCTATTGAGTAGAGCAACTACCCGTGGATAAAAACTGTTTTTGTGTCTGGCTGTGGCAGCTTTGACAGTCCGGAGTCGTCTTCCTGAGGGAAGTGATTCAAAGAGTTAATGATTCGATTTCACATTTTATGTCAAAGGGGGGTCCGGTCGCCGGTTTATCGGCGACCTGCTATGTCTATGACAGTCGCGGGCAGTCACCTATAAATAGCCAAAGTGGGACAGGCCCTCCTACCAGAGGTGCCAAGTGTCCCGGATTCGCCGTATTTTGTCCCGGCGAAATAACCATATTACGGTGTTCCGGCAGCCAAACATGTTGTTACGGAACACCGCCGCGCCGGTGTTCCTCCCGTGGTGAACGCCGGCGCCATGTGCCCCCGGTTTGCCAGCCCGGCAGCTCGCAGCCACGCCCGGCCCAGAGCCCGGGCGGCGCCGGCCCGCGCGATCAGCGACACGGCGACGTTTCTTGCTGCCAGCCGGCCGCTCGCGGCAGCCCCATCACCGGGCCTCCCCTCCACCCCCACCCCCACCCAGTGCGCAGGCGCAGACCCGCCGGCAACCTTGCCAAGTGCGCATGTGCCGCACCCGCCTGCCGGCAGCCCGCTGATCTGCACCAGTGCGCAGGCGCATAGCCGCCGGCAACAACCCCAAGTGAGTAGTATGTTACTGAGAGAAATGCATTTACCCCCATTTGTTACGGACAAATGGGTTGAATGTTACTGTGAACTAAATTTAGGGTTGGCATCTCTGCCTCCTACGTTCACTACGTTCCTCCTGTTACTGTGAAAACTATATAAGAATAAAAGAGGGTCAAAAGTTCTTTCCCAGAGAACAACACTGATGTTGAGCTCTCCTTCAGCGATCGCGGCGGCATGGTGGAGCAGTGGTAGAGTTGCTGCCTTGCAGCACCGGAGGGACCCAGCTTCCATCCTGACTGCGGGTGCTGTCTGTACGGATATTCCCGAACACATGCACTATCCCACACACGAGGGTACGATTTACCATTATAACAACTGACATTATATCAACTGACTCAACTGAGATGCATCGCGGAACCCGGCCCACCGAGCCCTTGCCGACCAGCGATCTCCCCGTACACCAGCACTACCCCACACACTGGGGACAATTTACAATCTACCAAAGCCAATTAACCTACAAACCTGAAGGGCTTTGGGATGTGGGTGGAAATCGGAGCACCTGGAGAAAACCCACGCAGTCACGGGGGCTTGCCCCCTTCCTCCACCCTAGTCGTCGTACCAGTTTTATAGGTATCCACGTTGCGTCTCTTGCGATTGCACCTTCCTTAGCCAACAATGGGCCAACCAGGCATCGCCCTGCCTGGGGTCATCAGGGGCCAGTCTTGATCGTTCCTGGTCTTTTTTTTGCCTCCAGCTCTTCAACCCCCCTCTCCAGCCCCACCCCAACTTTCAGTCTGAAGAAGGGTCTCAACCTATCCATGTTCTCCACAGATGCTGCCTGACCCACTGAATTACTCCAGCACTATGTGAAACGTCACCTATCCATGTCCTCCACAGATGCAGCCTGACCCGCTGAGTTATTCCAGCATTTTGTGTCTATAATAGAATCATAGAGTGATACAGCTTGGAAACTTGCCCCACTGGCCAACATGCCCCATCCACACTAGTCCCACCTGCCTGCGTTTGGCCCATATCCCTCCAAATCTGTCCTATCCATGTACCTGTCTAACTGTTTCTCAAACATTTGGCTAGTCCCTGCCTCAACCACCTCCTCTGGCAGCTTGTTCCATACACCCACCACCCTTTGTGTGGAAAAGTTACCCTTCAGATCCCTATTAAATCTTTTCCCCTTCACCTTAAACCTATGGTTCTTGATTTACCTACTCTGGGCAAGAGATTCTGAAGAAGGGTCTCGACCTGAAACGTCACCCATTCCTTCTCACCAGAGATGCTGCCTGTGAAATCATTTCCCCCTCACCTTAAACCTATACCAAAGATCAATGGTCTCTTAAATCACTTTGCATGTGCAATATTGAAATAGTTTTGTTGGTTGATTTATTACCGCAATGTGTCAGTGTGACCTGTCCTGCAATTGAAGGGGCATGACATTGGAAATTAGGCCATGTATGTATGTTTGTCGGCTGGCTGAAGATCAGATTGCTTATCCCAGATCACAATCCCATCTGGGCCTGTCCTTCAATTCCTGGTGCAGTAGCTTTACTTTAGAGATACAGTGGAGAAACTGTCCGTTCGGCCCAGCGAGCCCGTGCTAACCAGCGATCCCCATCACACTAGTTCTATGTTATTCCACATTCTCATATGATACGATAGTACTTTATTTATCCCAGGAGGGAAATTGATCTGGCAACAGTCATAAAAAACACAAGATGCATGAAACGTGAAATTAAAGTGATGAGTGGAAAGGATTTGGGGGGTGTGCAAAGGTCTCAGTCTACCCCACGACAGAAGGGGGAGGAGTTGTACAGTTTGCTAGCCACAGGGAAGAAGGATCTCCTGTGGCGTTCTGTGCTGCATGTCTGTGGAATTCTCTGCATCAGAGGGCGGTGGAGGCAGGTTCTCTGGATGCTTTCAAGAGAGAGCTGGATAGGGCTCTTAAAGATAGCGGAGTCAGAGGATATGGGGTAAAGGCAGGAACGGGTACTGATTGGGGATGATCAGCCATGATCACATAGAATGGCGGTGCTAGCTCGAAGGGCTGAATGGCCTACTCCTGCACCTATTGTCTATTGTCTATTGTCTATCTTGGTGGGAACCAGTCTGTTGCTGAAGGTACTCCTCAGGTTGACCAATGTGTCATGGAGGGGATGGCCTGTATTGTCCAGGATCCACTCCCTACATACTGGGAGGCAATTCACGGAGGGTCAATTAACCTACGAATCCGCACGTCTTTGGAGTGTGGGTGGGAAACCGATGCACCTGTAGGGAACTCACGCGGTCACGGGGAGGACGTACAAACTCCTCACAGACAGCATACGAAGTAAGGATCGAACTTGGGTCTCTGGCGCAAGCTCTCACATGGAAACTTGTGAGCATTTCTAGGCCCCATATCTGAGGAAGTTGTGCGGACATTGGAGAGGGTTCAGAAGTTTACGAGAATGATCCCAGAAGGATAGGGTAAACATATGATGAGCGTTTAACGGCTCTGGGGCTGTACTCACTGAATCTTAGCAAACAGTGAAAGGCCTGGATACAGTGGATGCGGAGAGAATGTTTCCACTAGTGGGAGAGTTTAAGATCTCCCACGAGTGTCACTGTATGTCATGTTGTCGCTTGCGGGCGGAGCACCAAGGCAAATTCCTTGTATGTGAATACTTGGCAAATAAACTTATTCATTCATTTATTCAGAGGGCCTCAGAATAAGAGGTATGTACCTTTAGAGAGGAGGAATTTATTTGGTCACGGTGGTGAATCTGGAATTCACTGCCACTGAAGGCTGTAATACTAACACTAAAGAGCACAGCCGCAGAATAAAAGATTAAAGATAGTCAGAGGATTTCCAATGAGGTAGATAGTAGTTCTCTGGTTGTGGTAGGATGGTTCAATTGCCTGATAACAGCTGGGAAGAAACTGTTCCTAAATTTGAAGGTGTGCGTTTGTTTTCACACTTCTGTACCCCTTGCTCGATGGGAGAGGGGAGAAGAGGGAGTGGCCGGGGTGCGACTGGTCCTTGACTATGCTGCTGGCCTTGCCTAAATGGAGTCAATGGAAGGGAGTCTGAAGAAGGGTTTCAGCCCAAAACATTGCCTATCTCCTTCGCTGCACCCACTGAGTTTCTCCAGCATTTTGTGTACCCTCAATGGAAGGGAGGTTGGTTTGTGTAATGGTCTGGGCTGCGTCCACAATTCTCTGCAATATCTTGCGGTCTTGGATGGAGCTGTTCCCAAAGCAAGCTGTGATGTATCCTGATAAAAACATTTCTGGGCTTCTCACCAAAATGCTTGGTGAGATTTATTGGGGACATGCTGTCTTTGACGGACGTAGATGCGTTGGTGTGCTTTCTTGCCTGCTGCTTCAACATGGGTGATTCAGGACATGTTGCTCCTGATATTTGGTCTGCCAAGGCCCACTGGATCTTCCGGTTGCTAAACATTTTAACTCTTCTTCCCATTCCTATGCCAACATTTATGTCCTGGGCAGGGTTGCCAACTGTCCCGTATTAGCCCGGACATCCCGTAGATTGGGCGAAATTGGTTTGTCCCGTACGGGACCCCCCTTGCCCCGTATTTGACTGCTACTACTCGGGTCGAGGGAACTGTCGGGTCGGAGCGCCGCGTCCGGCCCCGCCTCACCCGTCCCAACGTAGTGCAGCCCATGGAGTGCAGCAGCAGCAGCGCCTCGCCCGTGGCCCCGTCGGTCGGTCGGCAGCCCGGCCAGCTGTCCAACCTTCAGAGCTTCGCTTACCGCTGACACCACTACCACCACCCCTCCTTCACACGGCCGATCATCGGCTCATGAGATGGACGGGGCGCCGGAATTTAGGCCAAACTCCTCAGCTGGCCCACCGGCTGGGCTTTGCGCGCAGTCCAGCACCCGGGCCAACTCACCATTCACCCAGCCTCGGCTGAGTCAGTCAATGAATTGCCGTCGGGAGTTTGTCCCGTATTTTGTCCCTTATTTGGGAGTGAGAAAGTTAGCGACCCTAGTCCTGGTCCTCCTCCATTGCCAGAGTGAGACCGCACGCAAACTAGAGGAACAGCAGCTTGTATTACGCTAGGGCAGCTTACATCACATTTACAATGGACTGGGGAACAATTTATTCACACGGATGGTGGTGCCCACAGGGAAGGAGCTGTCAGAGCAACTTGTTGAGATATGTACAATTATGACAGGTACAATTATAGATAAGACAGGTACATGGATAGGAAATGTTTAGAGGTAGATACGCCAGGTGCAAGCAAGTGGGGGTAGTTTAGTTTGGTTTACCAGGACAATTTATAATTATACCAAGCCAATTAACCTATAAACCTGCATGTCTTCAGGGTGTGGGAGGAAACGGGAGCACCCGGAGAAAACCCACATGGTCACGGGGAGAGCGTGCAAACTCCGTACAGACAGCACCCAAAGTCAGGATCGAACCAGGGTTCTGGCGCTGTGAGGCGCTGCACCACTGCGCCACCTAATCGAGTAGCTCGATTGGGCATCCTGGTCAGCTTGGGCAAGTTGGGTCGAAGGGCCTCTTCTGTGCTGTATGGCACTATGACTCCATACTACTATTAAAGACCCAAGGCTTTGCCGAACTTGGAGGGCAGAGGGTAGACGGCTAAGAAGAAACGATCAGAATATTGTCAGGAATTAATATAATTGTCGTAAGAAACATTTGGACAGCTACATTGTGGATGGCGCAGCGGTAGAGTTGCTGCCTCACAGCGCCAAAGACCCGGGTTCCATCCTGACTACGGGTGCTGTCTGTACGGAGTGTGTACGTTCTCCTCGTGACCTGCGTGGGTTTTCTCCGGGCGCTCCGGTTTCCCCCCACACTCCACAGACGTGCAGGTTTGCCGGCTAATTGGCTCGGTGTGATTGTAAATTATCCTGGTGCGTGTAGGATAGTGTTAATGTGCAGGGATTACTTGGCCAGCGCGGACTCGGTGGGCCAAAGGGCCTGTTTCCGCACTGTAAACTAAACTAAACTACTCCCACTTGCATGCACCTGGCCGATCTACCTCTGACCATTTCCTATCCATGTACCTGTCCAGGGGTACTTGGCTTGGTATAATTGTAAATTGTCCCCAGTGTGTGTGTTGTACAGTGCTCATGTCCAGGGTGATCGCCAGTCGGCGCGGGCCAAGGGCCTGTTTACTTTGCTGTATCTCTAAAGTACTCAAGTAAAGACACTCCGATGATGTGACTTAAATGACACCTTTGTCTCATGGGTTTGTGAGTTCTGACAGCCACTCCTGTCCGATTATACAACTGTGGTTCTGAGAACAGGGTGAAAGAGTACCCGATTTTCTGGTTAGATCACATCCCAGGCCAGTGTAATCAGCGGTGACAGTTCTGACTTGAGGTCAACTATTTCAACTATTTAACGCAGATTAAGAAATCGACATTCTTCTGATAACTGTGGCAGGTCTTTGATGATGGACGATCTTTCTCTCGGGTCCAAGGTGCTGCTCTTATTTCACTTTATTGAACAAATGTTAGTTAATTTAGGTCTGAAACGTCACGCATTCCTTTTCTCCAGAGGTGCTGCCTGTCCCGCTGAGTTACTCCGGCATTTTGTGTCCGTCTTCGGTTTAAACCAGCGTCTGCAGTTCCACCCTGCAAATTTTAGTTTAGTTTAGAGATACAGTGCGGAAACAGGCCCTTCGGCCCACCGGGTCCGCGCCGGCCAACCATCCCCGCACATTAACGCTATCCTACACACATGAGGGACAATTTTACATTTACACCAAGCCAATTAGCCTACAAATCTGTAGTGCTTTGGAGTGTGGGAAGAAGCCAAATATATCGGAGAAAACCCACGCAGGGTCACGGGGAGAAAGTACAAACTCCGTACAGATAAGCACCCGTAGTCAGGATCGAACCCAGGTCTCTTGCGCTGCGAGGCAGTAGCTCTACCGCTGCCCCTCTGTGCCATCCTGAGGACCAGATTTTTGCCTGACAGGATAAAATGAAATGTATGTGTCAGATATCTGCTGATTTAAAATGAGCACCCAAAAAAAGGCACAGAGTGCTGGAGTAACTCAGCGGGTCAGGCAGCATCTCTGGACCAAAAGACCAAAAGACATAGTAGACCTAAGAGTTAGGCCATTTGGCCCATCGAACGTAATCCGTCTATACTTCACTTACACCTCACGCTGCCTCGGCAAGACCAGCAGCATAATCAAGGACCAGTCGCACCCCGGCCACTCCCTCTTCTCCCCTCTCCCATCGGGCAAAAGACACAGAAGTGTGTAATGTCTTCCCGCTGACTGGTTAACGCGCATCAAAAGCTTTTCTCTGTACTTCTGTACACGTGACAATAAACTAAACTAAACCGTCAGTCTGGCTGATCTCAGAATAAATGAACATACCTTT
This sequence comes from Okamejei kenojei, assembly GCA_035221665.1. Classification (NCBI taxonomy): domain Eukaryota; kingdom Metazoa; phylum Chordata; class Chondrichthyes; order Rajiformes; family Rajidae; genus Okamejei; species Okamejei kenojei. Next base: position 5,011,466 of record CM069133.1, read on the forward strand.
AGAAAGGAGGAGGAATTTCTTTAGTCACAGGGTGTTGAATCTAAGGAATTCATTGCCACGGAAGGCTGTTGGCAGGTTCTTGATTAGTGCAGGTGTCAGGGGTTATGGGGAAAAGGCAGGAGAATGGTGTTAGGAGGGAGAGATGGATCTGATTGAACGGTGGAGTAGGCTTGATGGGCCGAATGGCCTCATTTTGCTCCTAGATCTTATGAACTTTTGAGCTGAATACTGAAACACTTTGCATCCACTCAGAGAACAGTCCCTATTAATAAGTAATTAAATACAATAGCTTAGTTTCCCTCTCAACCCTATTTTCCTGCCTTCATCCCGTCATTTTGACACCTTTCCTAATCTGAAGGACATGGATATGTGATGTTTCGAAGAATTCTAAAGAAGGGTCTCAACCTGAAACGTCACCTATCCATGTTCTCCTAGGATGTTGCCTGACCCGCTGAGTTACTCCAGCACTTTGTGTCTGTTTCTGTAATCCAGCACCTGCAGTTCTGTGTGTTGGTCAAACACTATGCAGGGGTCTCTGTGAGAGCTCACCAATTAGATACTTATGCTGTGCATGAGATCAGTAGAGCTTCGGTAACTCAACAGCTCCTAGGGTCTCGCTGCCAACTGCAGAGTACTCTAAATGCTCTCAGTAGACTGCACTGACCAAATGGTGCCAGCACACTAACCTGGCTCTCAACACCAGCAAAACCAAGGAACTAATTGTGGACTTCGGAAGGGGTAGGATAGGGACCCACAATCCCGTTTATATCAACGGTGGAAAGGGTCAAGAACTTCTCGAGACTCTCTCGAACATCTACAGGTGCACAGTAGAGAGCATCCTGACCAGTTGCATCGTGGCTTGGTTCGGCAACTTCAGCGTCCAGGAGTGGAAGAGGCTGCAAAAAGTTGTAAACATTGCGCAGTCCATCATCGGCTCTGGCCTCCCCACCATCGAGGAGATCTATCGCAGTCACTACCTCAAAAAGGCTGACAGCATCATCAAGGGCCCACACCATCCTGGCCACTCACTCATCCCTCCGCTACCATCAGGTAGAAGGTATAGGAGCCTGAAATCTGCAACAATCTGTATCTAATCTCAGACTTTAGAGATACAGCTCAGTAACAGGCCCTTCGGCCTACCGGGTCCGCGCCAACCAGCGATCACCCCGTACACTAGCACTGTTATACACAAACCATGGTCAATTCGCATTTTGTGCTGAAGCCAATTAACCTACAGACTTGCATGTCTTTGGAGTGTGGGAGGAAACTGGAGATCCCGGGGAAAACCCACGCGGTCACGGGGAGAACGTACAAACTCCGTACAGTCTCTGCCCCAGAGGGCGGTGGAGGCCATTTCAAGATAGAGCTAGATAAGGCTCATAAAGATAGCGGAGTCAGGGGATATTGGGAGAAGGCAGGAACGGGGTACTGATTGGGGATGATCACATTAAATGGTGGTGCTGGCTCGAAGGGCCGAATGGCCTACTCCTGCACCTTTTGTCTATTGGGATAGCAGAACAATTGCAAACAATGTGTAGGAAGGAATTACGGATGCTGGCTTACACCAAAGATAGACACACAAAGCTGGTGTAACCCAGCGGGACAGGCAGCAACTCGAGAGAAGGAATGGGTGACGTTTCGGGTCGAGACCTTTCTTCAGACTGGGGGGGGGAGGGAGACAGAGATATGGAAGGGTCGGGTGTGAAAGGGAGAGATCAAAGGGGATGAAGCTCAAGGAAAATGTAGAATAGATCATAGTTAGTTAGGGGGAGTTGACAACAAGGTGTACAAAGATAAAATGTGATCAGGAGCACAGTAAAACTAGTCAGAAAACAAGGATGAGGGAGGGATGGCGCGAGAGAGAGAGAGAGAGAAAGAAAGGGTTACTTGAAGTTAGAGAAGTCAATATTCATACCACTGGGGAAGCGAAAATATGAGGTGCTGTTCCTCCAATTTGTGCTGGGCCTCACTCTGACAGTGGAAGAGGCCCAGGACAGAAAGGTCAGTGTGGGAATGGGAAGAGGAGTTAGTGTTCAGCAGGCAGTATCGGTCTGTTTTTTTGTACTTAGTAAACATTCAGTGTGAGCTGCTGGAATCAATTTGTGGAAATTCTTGCCTGCGTTTGGTGAATTCCAGTCACTGCAGTTTCTAAAGAACTGAAAACCTAGTGGTAAGATAATTCCTTTCATCGCATTGCTTGCATTCCATTCCACTTAATTACTGTGACTGGTTCTCAGCTGTTTTGTATGCCTTTGGTTTTTGTGCCACCAGCTTCCTGGCTTACCAGATCAAGCTTGGAGATTTTGGATGACTGACTTAATAAACTTTACTTTAGAGATACTCTGTGGATACAGGCCTTTCGGCCCACACAGTCCGCGCTGACCCAGTGACTAGCACTTTCCTGCACACGCTAGGGACAATTTACAATTTTACCGAAGCCAATTAACATACAAACCTGCACATCTTTGGAGTGTGGGAGGAAACCGGAGCGCCCAGAGAAACCCCACGCAGGTCACGGGGAGAAAGTGCAAACTCTGTACAGACAGCACCCATAGTCGGGATCGAACCTGGGTCTCTGGCGCTGTGAGGCAGCGACTCTACCTGCCTCAACAACCCTCTCCAACAGCTTATTTCATGCACCTACCATCCGGTGCGTAAAAATAAAGTTGTTCATCAGGTTCCTATTAATTCTTTTCCCCTGTAGTTTCTTTATTTTGCTGTCTCTATGTTTATAGACCTGTAAGAATTCCATTGTTGCATTTTCAGAAGAGTCATGGAGTCTCACTGTGTAGAAACAGGCCCTTCAGCCCAACTTGCCCAGACCGTTCAACATGCCCCATCTACACTAGGCTCACATGCCCGTGCTTGGCCCCTGTCCCTCCAAACCTGTCCAATCCATGTACCTATCCAAACCAAAGATCATTTTCAACCTGTCACTTCTGAGGTTCCCACCTGCTTCAAAAGGGCATCAATAATACCGGTGCCCAAGAAGAGCAAGGTGACGTGCCTCAATGACTATCGACCAGTGGCACTGACGCCTGTGGTGGTGATGAAGTTCTTTGAGAGGTTGATCATGGCGCAAATCAACTCCTACCTTGACAAAAACCTGGTTACCAAGCTCACAGAACTGGGTCTCTGCGCATCCCTCTGCAATTGGATCCTCGACTTCCTCATTCACAGACCACAGTCTCTTCGTATTGGTGGAAATGCAAACTCAGACTCTATAACAATCAGCATGGGAGCACCTCAAGGCTGCGTTCTCTGCCCCCTGCTGTACTCACTCTATACTCATGACTGCGTAGCCGGTCATAGTGCGAACTCCATCATCAAGTTCGCTGATGACATCACTGTTGTCGGACGTATCACTGATGGGGATGAGTCAGAGTATGAGTTGAGAAGATGAGGGGATGAGAAGAGAGATCGAGCGACTGTCCATATGGTGCCAGCACAAAAACCTGGCCCTCAACACCAGCAAAACCACGGAACTGATTGTGAACTATGGAAGGAGTAGGATGGGGACCCACAGTCCTGTTTATATCAATGGGTCAATGCTTGAAAGGGTCAGGAGCTTCAAATTCCTGGGCTTGCGCATCTCTGAAGATCTTTCTTGGTCCGAGAACACAGATGCAATTATTAAGAAAGCTCATCAACGCCTCTACTTCCTGAGAAGATTACGGAGAGTCGGTCTGTCAAGGAGGACTCTCTCTAACTTCTACAGGTGCACAGTAGAGAGCACGCTGACCGGTTGCATCGTGGCTTGGTTCGGCAACTTGAGCGCCCTGGAGAGAAAAAGCCTACAAAAAGAAGTAAACACTGCCCAGTCTATCATCGGCCTTGACCTCCTTTCCATCGAGGGGATCTATCGCAGTCGCTGCCTCAAAAAGGCTGGCAGCTTCATCAAGGACCCACACTATCCTGGCCACACACTCACCTCCCTGCTGCCTTCAGGTAGAAGGTACAGGAACCTGAGGACTGCAACAACCAGGTTCAGGAATAGCTGCTTCCCCACAGCCATCATGCTATTAAACTTGGCTCTGACAAAACTCTGAACATTAATACCCCTTTATCTATTATTTGCACTTGATCAATTTATTTATTCATGTGTGTATTTACGTAAATAATGGTATATGGACACACTGATCTGTTTGTAGTCAATGCCTACTATGTTCTGTTGTGCTGAAGCAAAGAAAGAATATCATTGTCCCGTCAGGGACACATGACAATAAACTCTTTTGACTTTGACTTTATAGATAGACCGCTCCTGCTAAATGCAATGGGCTGACGTGTAGTACGCATTGGAGCGGAACGTGGGCCTTTTTTTAATCCATTTCAGTAACCCCGCCTGACCCGACCTGACTCGCAGTGTAATCAACGTTGCGGGGGAACAGTTTGTGTTAATAAATTAAAATTATGAAAATTAGGAGAAAATTTTTACCAAAGAACTTTTATTTTTACGAGGATGCTTTCGTCTCCGCACTAGTATCTTTGCTCCGCTATGGGATAGACAATAGACAATAGGTGCAGGAGTAGGCCATTCAGCCCTTCGAGCCAGCACCGCCATTGAATGTGATCATGGCTGATCATCCCCAATCAGTACCCCGTTCCTGTCTTCTCCCCATATCCCCTGATTCCGCTTTTTTTAAGAGCCCTATCTAGCTCTGTCTTGAAAGCATCGAGAGAACCTGCCTCCACCGCCCTCTGAGGCAGAGAATTCCACAGACGGATTCCAGGGATCTTTGGTGCAGAGACGAAAGCCGGTTACAGAAATGGGGCCGAAGATTACCCATGAATCTGCCCATGACCGTACCACGTTTTTTTCGTCGAGTGGACTATCTTGCTCGGTATAGGATCTTTGATCCAAATATCGTTTAAACATTGTGATAGTTTGATGCAATACAGAAGGCCACAGGAGATCCTTCTTCCCTGTGGCTATTAAACTGTACAACTCCTCCCCCTTCTGCCGTGGAGAAGACTGACTCCCCCCCCCCCCCCCACCCAACCCCCACCCCCCTCCCCCCTGTCCCCAATCTTTGCACCTGAGAGGAATAGATCGGGTAGATGCACAGAATCTCATGCCCAGAGTAAACGCCCATAGACAATAGGTGCAGGAGTAGTCCATTCGGCCCTTCGTGCCAGCACCACCATTCAATGTGATCATAGCTGATCAACCCCAATCAGTACCCCGTTCCTGCCTAGGGGAATTGACTAGTGTCGATCAATAATGTTTTATTATTAATGTTTAATGTTTTATGGGTCATTCTTAACTGTCACTGTATGTCATGTTGTCACTTGTGAACGGAGCACCAAGGCAAATTCCTTGTATGTGAATACTTGGCCAATAAACCTATTCATTCATTCAGATGGGGCATGTTGGTAGGTGTGGGCACGTTGGGCCGAAGGGCCTGTTTCCACGCTGTATCACTCTGTTTGCACGATATTCCACAGTCTTACACAGATTGATTAATGTCAGGTGTCAGGACAATAGATGTCTTGTACAGGTTTGTAAACAGCACGAGAGACTGATGCGCTGTTCAATAATTTACAATCAAATTAACCCTGAACTCTGACTCAAGGCACGCGCTTCATCTGTAAATTGTAGACACTCTGTAGTCTGTGACATTTTTTAGTTTAGTTCAGTTCAGAGGAACAGTATGCAAAAACAGGCCCTTTGGCCCACCGTGTCTGCGCCAACCAACCATCCCCGCACACTTAAGGACCTGTCCCACTTGGCGATTTTTTTCGGCGACTGCCGGCGTCATATTAGTGTCGCCAAAAGATTTGGAACATTTCAAAATCTACTCCTGAACTTGTAGCCCAAGGGCGTTATGTTCAGTAATGTTTCACAGAGACTTGATGCAGGACCGCCAGTGGCTGGAAAATCAGCAGCGGACCTGAATATGGTTGTAGTTAGTCAGGGCTTCATTGTATTTATGTCTTTTCTTGGACTGAATAGCACGCAGCAAGAACTTTTCACTGCACCTCTAAGTTACACTAAAGGAATTGCTTAAGAAAGAACTGCAGATGCTGGAAAAATCGAAGGTAGATAAAAATGCTGGAAGAATTCAGCGGGTGAGGCAGCATCTATGGAGCGAAGGAATAGGTGACGTTTCGGGTCGAGACCCTTCTTTAGACTGGTGTGGGGGGGCAGCGAAGAAAGGAAGAGGCGGAGACAGTGGGCTGTGGGAGAGCTGGGAGGGGAAGGAGGGAGAAAGCAGGGACTACCTGAAATTGGAGAAGTCAATGTTCATACCGCTGGGGTGTAAACTACCCAAGCAAAATATGAGGTGCTGCTCCTCCAATTTAAGGTGGGACTCACTCTGGCCATGGAGGAAGCCCAGGAAAGAAAAGTCGGATTAGGAATGGGAGGGCGAGTTAAAGTGCTGAGCCATCCAGGGGATCAGGTTGGTTATTGCGAACTGAGCGGAGGTGTTGGGCGAAGCGATTGCCAAGTCTACGCTTGGTCTCACCGATGTAGAGCAGCTGGCACCTAAAGGAATTGCTGGTGCTGGTTTACAAATATTACTGCTGTTGGCTTTGTATGACTGACTTGGCAACTCAAATTCCTTGTATGTTGCAAAACATACTTGGCTAATAAAGTATGATTGTATTGTTAAAAAAAACACAAAGTGCAGGAGTAACACAACGGGTCAGGCAGCATCTGTGGAGGACGAGGAAAGGTGACGTTTCAGGTTGAGACCCTTCACCCATCGTCCTGCCCCCTTCTCTCTTCTAGCTCCCCCCCCACATACAATAATTCCAAACTATGGTCCCCACCTGAAACGCCACACATTCTTCTTCTCCACAGAAGCTGCCTGACCCATTACGGAGGCATGGTGACGCAGTAGTAGAGTTGCTGCCTCACGGCGCCAGAGACCCGGATTCAACATTCACTCCGGGTGCTGTCTATACGGAGTTTGCACGTTCTCCCTGTGACCCGCGTGGGTTTTCGACAGGTGCTCTGGTTTCCTTCCACACTCCAAAGACGTGCAGGTTGATAAGTTGATTGGCTTCTGTAAATTGTCCCTAGTATCTGGGATAGGGCTAGTGCACGGGTGATTATGGGTCGGCTGACCACCAGGGGCGCCGGGGAGATGGCTGCCCTGCCGGCAGTCTGTTCGTATTTTCTTTCTTTTTGTTATTTTTTAGTGCGTTTTGTTTTGATGTTCTTCGGTTTGTTTTATGCTCTGCGGCCTACCATCGATCGGACTGTCGTGAATCCCACTGTGGGGCGTGGACTTAACATCGGAGCCGATCCCAAAATGTACTTGGCGAATAAAATGTGATTCTGATTCTGATTCTGCATGGACTTGGTGGGCCGAAGGGCCTGCTTCCGCGCTGTATCTCCAAACTAAACTAAACTAGGGTCTCGATCTGAAACAACACCTATTCATTTCTCCAGAGATGCCGAGTTGATTAGTGTGGGTGTCAGGAGTTATGGGGAGAATAAGGTTGCGAGGGAAAGATAGATCAGCCAGGATTGAAAGGCGGAGTAGACACAATGGGCTGAAAGGCCTCATTCTGCCACTACAACCTATGAACACTGCTGCCTGACTTACTAAGTTACTCCAGTATGTAGTGACTATCTTAAACTAAACTAAACCCGCTGTATTCCTCCAGAATTGGTGTCAACACCTCCCATTGTGATTACAGAATTACGTCAGTCTTTCTAGGCAATTTTACATTTCCAGTCATCGGATTAATTAACCACTGCCTTCCATGGCAATAGCATTTTACTCTGGAGTTTTAGTGTTATTTGTGTGATAAGTTCGTCCATAAGTGATGGGAGCAGAATTAGGCCATTTGGCCCATCGTCTACTCCACCATTCAATCATGGCTAATCTATCTCTCCCTCCTAACCCCATTCTCCTCCCTTCTCCCCATAACTCCTGGCGCCCGCACTAATCAAGATAGGATAGTGTGTTTAAGAGGCAAGTAGTATATGGGAGTGGATGGGGGAATGCAGGAATGTAGATAGAAGAGATTAGTGTCAGGTGGTATCATGTTCGGCACGGATATTGTGGGCCGAAGGGCCTGTCACTTTGCTGTACTGTTCCATGTCAATGAAAGGATGAGAAGGTTTCACTGTACAGGTGCTTTTTGCTGTGAATTCCTCTTTAATCTTATCCCTTCAAGGCGGCACGGTGGAGCAGCGGTAGAGTTGCTGCCTCACAGCGCCAGAGTCCTGGGTTCGATCTTGCCTGCGGGTGCTGTCTGTGCGGAGTTTGTACATTTTCCCTGTGACCTGCGTGGGTTTTCCCCGAGATCTGCGGTTTCCTCCCACACTCCAAAGACGTGCAGGTTTGTAGGCTAATTGGCTTGGTTTAAAATTGTCCCTATTTGGTTTAGGAGGGTGTTAGTGTGCGGGGATCGCTGGTCGGCACGGACCCGGTGGTCTGAAGGGCCTGTTTCTGTGATGTATCTTTAAGCTAAACTAAACCATTTCTGATTTTACTGCACACTGCTCTGCACAGTATCTATGTTTGCTTCTGCATTCCTGGCCAGCTGGAATCTGAACTGGGTTATAAATATCCACGATAAATGTTAAAAATTAGACAAGTGGAATGCTTGGAATGCTCTGATGCCCTGCACATAAAAGAAATAACATGCCCTTTGAGTTGCTACAATCACCGATCAATTAGAAGTCTCTTCCCAGCTGTTATCAGGCAACTGAACTATCCAACCACAACCAGAGAGCAGTGCTGAACTACCTCATTGGTGACCCTCGGACTATCCTTGATCAGACTTTGCTGGCTTTACCTTGCACTAAACGTTATTCCCTTATCCTGTATCTGTACACCGTGGACAGCTGGATTGTAATCATGTATTTTCTTTCCGCTGACTGGTTAGCACGCAACAAAAGGTTTTCACTGTACCTCGGTACACGGGACAATAAACTAAACTGAACTAGATGGAACTAAACTAGAAGGCTTTGTTTACAACACAGCGTTTGTGCCCTGAACCGTTCAAAACTTATTCATAAAGCCAAGCCACAGTAATGGCGAGGTTGTTGGTTATTAATCTCCAAGGTTAATGAATAACTGGGTGAAGCCTAAGTAAGTAAGTTTATTGACCAAGTATTCACATACAAGGAATTTGCCTTGGTGCTCCGGCCACAACTAACAACATGACATACAGTGACAGTTATGAATGACTCAGAAAACACTAAACATTAATAATAAGAAGACATTAATGATAAAACACCATTGATCAAGCATGTGAACCAACAAAATACCTCCAAGGGAGGCTACAGATTTTTGACTGTTGAGTAGAGCAACTACTCGTGGATAAAAACTGTTTTTATGTCTGGCTATAGCAGCTTTGAGGGCCTGTCCCACTGTCTGAGGTAATTCAAGAGTTCTCCCGAGTTTTCCCCGATTCGAACTCTGAGAATGTCCGTAGATGTTCGTGGATGTCTCGTAGCGGTCCGTAATGCTAACTGTAGGTACTCGGGAAATCCGGTAAACTCGTGATGTTTTTTCAGCACTGTGAACAATATTTGCGAGTTAAAAAAAAATACTTGTGATGAGAAAAATTGTTACTTTTTACTAGTACGAGCCACTACAAGACATCCACAAACTACTACGGGCCCGCTACGGACATTCTCCGAATTCGAATCAGGAGAAAACTTGGGAGAACTCTTGAATTACCTCGGACAGTGGGACAGGCCCTTTAGACACAAGTCAGCATCGATCTCTAGTAAAGTGCTAACGCACAGCGAATGCTAAGGGTCGTAGTTTATTACAGTTGGAATAGTGAAAGGCTTGGATAGGGTGGATGTGGAGAGGATGTTTCCACCAGTGGGAGAGTCTAGGATCAGAGGGCACAGCCTCAGAGTTAAAGGATGACCCTTTCGGAAGGAGATGAGGAGGAATTTCTTTAGTCAGAGGGTGGTGAATCTGTGGAATTCATTGCCACCGAAGGCTGTGGATGCCGTCAATAGATATTTTTAAGGCAGCGATAGATAGATTGGATAGGTGATATTGCACAGAGTGCTGGAGTAACTCAGTGGGTCAGGCAGCATCTCTGGAGAACATGGATAGTTCATGTTTCAGGTCGGGACCCTTCTTGAGTCATTGTTGGTCGGAATCCTTCATTCTGACCTGAAAGGTCACCTATTCTTTTTCTCCAGAAATGCTGCCTGACCCGCTGAGTTATTCCAGCATTTTGTGTCTGGCTTCAGTATAAACCAGCAACCAGCAGTTTCTTCCAACATACTTATTTTCCCCTATCCAGTTTATCTTATTCCTGTATCAAAAGACTTATTGGGGCAGCACGGTGGCACAGCGGTAGAGTTGCTGCCTCACAGCGCCAGAGACCCGGGTTCCATCCTGACCACGGAGTCTGTGCGGAGTTTGCACGTTCTCTCCCCGTGACCTGCGTGGGTTTTCTCCAGGCGCTCCGATTTCCTCCCACACTATAAAGACGTACAGGTTTGTAGGTTAATTGGCTTCTGTAAAAATAATTGTCAATTGTCACTAGTATGTGCAGGATAGTGCTAGTGTATGGGGTGATCCCCGGTCAGCGCGGGCTCAGTGGGCCAAAAGGCCTGTTGCCGTGCCGTATCATTAAAGTCTAAACATTAAAGTTAATAAGCAAGTAAGTTTATTGGCCAAGTATTCACATACAAGGAATTTGCCTTGGTGCTCCGCCCACAAGTAACAACATGACATACAGTGATAGTAACGAATGACTCAGAAAACACTAAACATTAATAATAATAAAACATTAAGCCACATATATCGTCATCGTGGCTCTCCCTTGAAGTCAGGGATGATGGTCTACGTTCTGTTGTTTAAACAGAACAAAGACGCCTGTGCATGTGTTTGTTAGCGTGTACTTGATGTTGCACTCCAAGAAACACACGGTCCTTCACAATTCAGTCAACTCATTCCAATGGCAAGGGAACCAAGACGATTGGAGCTGATAGATCTGTTGCAGCCTTCATCCGCCTGGTCCGCTGTTGAGGTCTTGTAGGTTGGATCGTTCTTTGTCTGGACCCTCATCCTTGACCTTATCGCCATGGGTGGCCCCACCAGAAGCTGGTACCTCCGACGGCATCGCTCTCGGAATCATCGGCTCTGTACATACAACAAAAAATATATCAGCCAGATCTTGTGTAGCTTACTACAGTTTGCTTTGGTCTTGTTGCATCCCTGAAATGAACAAGAGGGTTGTATCATTCATAATTGCCCATCCACTCATTCACTGGAGTTTAGAAGGATGATGGGAGATTTTATAGAAACATATAAAATTATAAAAGGACTGGATAAGCTAGATGCAGGAAAAATGTTCCCAATGTTGGGCAAGTCCAGAACCAGGGGCCACAGTCTTATAAAGGGGAATAAAGGGGAGGCCACTGAGGTGAGAAAAATCCTTTTCACCCAGACAGTTGTGAATTTGTGGAATTTCCTGCCACAGAGGGCAGCAGTGGCCAAATCACTGGATGGATTTAAGAGAGAGTTAAATAGAGCTCTAGGGGCTAGTGGAATCAAGGGATATGGGGATTAGGCAGGCACGGGTTATTGATTGGGGACAATCAGCCATGATCACAATGAATGGCGGTGCTGGCTCGAAGGGCCGAATGGCCTCCTCCTGCACCTATTTTCTATGTTTCTAATGCAAAGATGTCACTGCGAAACAGGAAGTTGGGAGGTCATGTTGCAGTTGTATAAGACGCTGGTGAGGCTGCATTTAGAACTATTGTGTTCTGTTATGGGCAGCGTGTTATAGGAAAGATGGCACCAAGCTGGAAAGGGTGCAGGGAAAATTTACGAGGATGATGCCAGGATTAGGGGTCTGAGCTATAGGGAGAGGTTGAGCAGGCTGGGTCTCTATCCCTTGGAGCGCAGGAGGATGAGGGGTGATCTTATAGAGGTGTATAAAATCATGAGAGGAATAGATCGGGTAGATGCAGAGTCTCTTGCCCAGAGTAGCGGAATCGAGAACCAGAGGACATAGGTTCAAGTTGAAGGGGAAAAGATTTAATAGGAACTCGAGTGGAAACTTTTTCATACAAAGGGTGGTGGCCGTCAAGCTGCCAGAGGATGTAGTTGAGGCAGGGACTATCACAATGTTTAAGAAACAATTAGACAGGTTCATGGGTAGGACAGGTTTAGGTAGATATGGCCCAAAGGCAGGCAGGTGGGACTAGTGTAAATGGGGCATGTTGGCCAGTGTGGGCAAGTTGGGCCGAAGGGCCTGTTTCCACCCTGTATCACTCTATGACTGTGAAAACCATAGCACATGTGAGAAAGGACTGCATTGATTTCTGTGATGGTTTGGCTGGGGGCAGGCTATGTGGATACAACAAAAATCAGGCAAAAGCCAAACATGGTCAAGAAAGATGGATCTTCTTCTTTTCATGTCCATCATGTTACAAATGTTGGCCTTGCTATCGTCGAACGGATAACGGAGATGAGGAAACACTTCTTCTCACAGAGAGTTGTAAGTGTGTGGAATTCTTTGCCTCAGAGGGTAGTGGAGGCCGGTTCTCTGGATACTTTCAAGAGAGAGTTAGATAGGGCTCTTAAAGAGGGGATATGGGGAGAAGGCAGGAACGGGGTACTGATTGGGGATGGTCAGCCATGATCACATTGAATGGCGATGCTGGCTCGAAGGGCCGAATGGCCTACTCCTGCACCTATTGTCTATTGTCGTCCGTCCTGAAAAGGACGCAAGTTTCCGGCGACAATCAGAGGGAGCCGTCACTTGTCGCAGTAGATGACGGCGGTAGCAGAATTTGCTCGGGATACTTCCAGTTTCCAGCCCCGCGATGTGGATGCTTCTGCTATGGGGTCAAGAAACATGGATAGAACATGCCATTGGGTGACACGGTGGCAGAGTTGTTGCCTTACAGCGATTTCAATCCTGACTACGGTTCTGTACGTTCTGACCTGTACGTACCCCATGTGACCTCGTGGGTTTTCTCCGGGTGTTCCAGTTTCCTCCCACCATCAAATGACGTGCAGGTTTGTCGGTTAATTGGCCTCTGTATATTGTTCCTAGTGTGTAGGTGTTGTTGGTCAATGGGGTGATCATTGGTCTGTGTGGACTCGGTGGGCCAAAGGGCCTGTTTCCACGCTGTATAACCATATAACAATTACAGCACGGAAACAGGCCCTCTCGGCCCTTCCAGTCCGTGCCGACCATTTGTTTTCCCCTAGTCCCATCTACCTGCACTCAGACCATACCCCTCCATTCCCTTCACGTCCATATACCTATCCACTTTACTTTGAAATGTTAAAATTGATCCTGCCTCCACCACTTCTGCTGGAAGCTCATTCCACACAGCCACCACGCTCTGAGTAAAGAAGTTCCCCCTCACGTTACCCCTAAACTTCTGTCCCTTAATTCTCATGTCATGCCCTCTTGTTTGAATCTTCCCTACCCTCCATGGGAAAAACGTATCCACGTCAACTCTGTCTATCCCTTTCATCATTTTAAAGACCTCAATCAAGTCCCCCCCTTAACCTTCTGCGCTCCAAAGAATAAAGACCTAACTTGTTCAACCTTTCTCTGTAACATAGTTGCTGGAACCCTGGCAACATTCTAGTAAATCTCCTCTGTACTCTCTCTATTTTGTTGACATCCTTCCTATAATTAGGCGACCAAAATTGTACACCATACTCCAGAATTGGTCTTACCAATGCCTTGTACAATTTTAACATTACTTCCCTACTCCTATATTCAATGCTCTGATTTATAAAGGCCAGCACACCAAAGGCTTTCTTTACCACCTATCTTTCTTTACCACCTACATGCGATTCCACCTTCAGGGAACTATGCACAGTTATTCCTAGATCCCTCTGTTCCACAGCATTCCTCAATTCCCTCCCATTTACCATGTACGTCCTATTTTGATTTGTCCTGCCAAGATGTAGCACTTCACACTTAACAGCATTAAACTCAATCTGCCATCTTTCAGCCCACTTTTCCAAATGGCCCAAATCTCTCTGTAGACTTTGAAAATCTACTTCATTATCCACAACACCACCTATCTTAGTATCATCTGCATACTTACTTATCCAATTTTCCACCCCATCATCCAGATCATTGATGTACATGACAAACAACAGTGGAGTGCCACAGATCCCTGAGGCACCCCACTGGTCACCGGCTTCCAACCTGACAAACAGCCATCCACCATTACTCTCTGACATCTCCCATTCAGCCACTGTTGAATCCATCTTGCTACTCCGCTATTAACACCCAAAGATTGAACCTTCTTAACCAACCTTCCATGGGGAACCTTGTCAAAGGCCTTACTGAAATCCATATAGACAACATCCACTGCTTTACCCTCATCAATTTCCCTAGTTACCGCTTCAAAAAATTCAAGAAGGTTTGTCAAACATGACAAACCATGCACAAATCCATGTTGACTGTTCCTGATCAGACCCTGTTTATCCAGATGCTTATATATATTATCTCTAAGTATCCTTTCCATTAATTTGCCCACCACTGACGTCAAACTAATAAGTCTATAATTGCTAGGTTTATTCTTTGAACCCTTTTTAAACAATGGAACAACATGCGCAGTACGCCAATCCTCCGGCACTATTCCCGTTTTTAATGACATTTGAAATATTTCTGTCATAGCTCCTGCTATTTCTACACTAACTTCCCTCAATGTCCTAGGGAATATCCTGTCAGGACATGGAGACTTATCCATTTTTATATTTTTCAAAAGTGTCAGTACTTCCTCCTCTTTGAATCTCATAGTTTCCATAACTACTCTACTTTTTTCCCTTACCTCACAGAGTTCAATATCCTTCTCCTTGGTGAATACTGAAGAAAAGAAATTGTTCAATATCTCCCCCATCTCTTTTGGCTCTGCAGATAGCTGTCCATTCTGGTTCTCTAATGGTCCAATTTTATCCCTCGTTATCCTTTTGCTATTAATATAGCCGTAGAAACCCTTTGGATTTACTTTCACCTTTCTTGCAAAGCAACCTCATATCTTCTTTTAGCCTTCCTAATTTCTTTCTTAAGATTCTTTTTACATTCTTTATACTCCTCTAGCACCTCATTTACTCCATGCCTCCTATAATTATTATAGATATCTCTCTTTTTTCGAAACAAGTATCCAATTTCCCTTGAAAACCATGGCTCTTTCCAATTTTTACTATTTCCTTTCAACCTAACAGGGACATAAAGATTCTGTACTCTTACAATTTCCCCTTTAAATGTGCTCCATTTCTCTTCTACATCCTTCCCATAAATCAAAGTGTCCCAATTCACTCCTTTAAAATCCTTACGCATTCCCACAAAGTTAGCCTTTCTCCAATCAAAAATCTCCACCCTAGGTCCAGTTCTGACTCTCTCCATAATTATATTGAAACTAATGGTATTGTGATCACTGGTCCCGAAGTGCTCACCAACGCATACCTCCGTCACCTGACCTGCCTCATTTCCTAACAGGAGGTCCAGCACTGCCCCTTCTCTGGTCGATACCTCTATGTACTGCTGCAAAAAACTATCCTGCACACATTTTACAAACTCCAAACCATCCAGCCCATTTACATAATGTGTTTCCCTAAAACTAAAACTAAAAACTAAATCGGAGAACAGTACAGTACCGGAACAGGCCCTTCGGCCCACAATGTCTGTGCTGAACATGATGCCAAGTGAAACTAACCTCCTCTGCCTACACGTGATCCATATCCCTCCATTCCCTGCTCATCCATACAGACCGAAGGGCCTGTTTCCGTGGTATATTTTTCAATTAAACGCCACCTAATCTTGTTCTCCAGAGATGCTGAGGCCCGCTGAGTTACTCCAGCACTCTGTGCTTTTTTTTTGTAAACCAGCATTTGCAGTTCCTGGTGTCTACCTTCATAAGTAAGTAGTGATCATTTGTCTAAAGAAGGGTCCCGACCCAAACGGTCGCCCATTCCTTCTCTCCTGAAATGCTGCCTGACCCGCTGAGTTACTCCAGCACTCTGTGAAACGTCACCTAACCATGTTCTCCACAGATGCTGCCTGACCCGCTGAGTTACTCCAGCACTCTGTGAAACGTCACCTATGCATGTTCTCCACAGATGCTGCCTGACCCGCTGAGTTACTCCAGCACTCTGTGAAACGTCACCTATCCATGTTCTCCAGAGATGCTGCCTGACCCGCTGAGTTACTCCAGCATCTTGTGCCCACCTTTGTTGTGAAGCAGCATGTGTCGTTCCTTCCTACACACTGATCGTTTGTTTGTGTTTCAGGTTTACCAAACCTCTGACGTTTGCGGATTGTGTGGGAGATGAACTCCCCCTGGGTTGGGAAGACGCCTATGATGACCAGATTGGGGTCTTTTACATTGACCACATCAACAGTGAGTGCTTCCTGTACGGGCGTTTCCACCGCCCCCCCCCCCCCCTTCTCTCCCAACATTGTGACTCGCACCTGCTTTCAATGGAGGACCGCACAATAGACTATAGGTGCAGGAGTAGGTCATTCGGCCCTTCGAGCCATTCAATGTGATCATGGCTGATCATCCCCAATCAGTACCCCGTTCCTGCCTTCTTCCCATATACCCTGACTCCGCTATCTTTAAGAGCCCTATCTAGGTCTCTCTCTAAAGCATCCAGAGAACCTGCCTCCACCGCCCTCTGAGGCAGAGAATTCCACACACTCACAACTCTCTGTGAGAAAAAGTGTTTCCGCGTCTCCGTTCTAAATGGCTTGCCCCTTATTCTTAAATTGTGGCCCCTGGTTCTGGACTCCTCCAACATTGGGAACGTGTTTCCTGCCTCTAGCGTGTCCAAACCCTTAATAATCTTAGATGTTTCAATAAGATCCCCTCTCATCGTTCTAAACTCCAGAGTGGACAAGCCTAGCTGCTCCATTCTCTCAGCATACGACAGTCTTGCCATTTCGGGAATTAACCTTGTGAACCTACGCTGCACTCCCTCAATAGCAAGAATGTCATTCCTCAAATTAGGGGACCAAAACTGCACACAATACTCCAGGTGTGGTCTCACTAGGGCTCTGTACAACTGCAGAAGGATCTCTTTGCTCCTATACTTGACTATACTACTCCTATAATCCTCTTGTTATAAAGGCCAACATGTCATTCGCTTTCTTCACTGCCTGCTGTACCTGCATGCTTACTTTCATAGACTGATGAACAAGGACCCCCAGATCCCGTTGTACTTCCCCTTTTCCCAACTTGACGCCATTTAGATCGTAAGCTTTCGGTGGCGCAGCGCTAGAGTTGCTGCCTCACGGTGCCGGAGAACCGAGCTCGATCATGACCTCGGGTGCTGTCTGTGCAGAGTTTGTACTGTATGTTCTCCCAGTGATCGTGTGGGTTTTCTCCGAGTGCTCTGGTTTCCTCCCACACTCCAAACACGTGCAGGTTTGTAGGCCAATTGTGTTGGTAAAATGGTAAATTGACCCGAGTGTGTGTAGGATAGTGTTAGTGTGCGGGGATCGCTGGTCGGCGCGGACTCAGTGGGCCGAAGGGCCTGTTTCAGTGCTGTATCTCTAAACTAAACTAAACTAAACCTAGTGAGGCAGCATCTATGGAGTGAAGGAAATAGGCGACGTTTCGGGCCGAAACTGAAGAGTTTCGGCCCGAAACGTTCCATTTTTCCTTCGCTCCATAGATGCTGCCTCACCTGCTGAGTTTCTCCAGCATTTTTGTCTACCTTCGATTTTCCAGCATCTGCAGTTCCTTGTTAAACATTAAACCTAGTGAGGACAGTGTTTGGTGAATCCACACTCCCCAGTTGCCCAGTGTACACAGTGGACTGATCGATGAGGATGATGCCAGGACTCGAGGGTCTGAGCTACAGGGAGAGGTTGAGCAGGCTGGGACTCTATTCCTTGGAACGCAGAAATCTGAGGGGAGATCTTATAGAGGTGCACAAATTCATGAGGTGAATGCACAGAGCCTGTATCACAGAGTAGGGGAATCGGAACCAGAGGAACTAGGTTTAAAGTGAGGAGGGAATGAGTTAATAGGAATCTGAGTTGTAACTTTTTTGCACAAAGGGTGGTGGATGTAATAAGCTACAAGAGCAGGTAGTTGGGGCAAGTACAACAGTTAAAATACATTTAGACAGGTACGTGGATAGGACAGATTTGGAGGGATATGGGCCAAACGCGGGCAGGTGGGACTGCTGTAGATGGGACATGTCGGTTGGTGTGGGCGCGTTGTGCCGAAGGGCCTGTTTCCACGCTGTGTCACTCGATGACTATGACATGGTCAGTATATATAAGTAAAGGTCAATTGAATGTTTTCATGGGGAAATAGACAATCGACAATAGGTGCAGGAGTAATTGCTATTAATATCATGATAATATAATTACTATAATAGCTATTAATAATTATGATACAGTTGGGATCACAGAGACATGGCTCCAGGGTGACCAAGGCTGGGAGCTGAACATCCAGGGATATTCAATATTCAGGAAGGATAGACAGAGAGGAAAAGGAGGTGGGGTAGCGTTGCTGGTTAGAGAGGAGATTAACGCAATAGAAAGGAATGACATTAGCTTGGAGGATGTGGAATCGATATGGGTGGAGCTGCGAAACACTAAGGGGCAGAAAACGCTAGTGGGTGTTGTGTACAGGCCACCTAACAGTAGTAGTGGAGTTGGGGATGACATCAAACAGGAAATTAGAAATGCGTGCAACGAAGGTAAAACCGTTATAATGGGTGACTTCAATCTACATATAGATTGGGTGAATCAAATTGGCAGGGGTGCTGAGGAAGAGGATTTCTTGGAATGTATGCGGGATAATTTTCTAAACCAACATGTGGAGGAACCAACGAGAGAGCAGGCTATTCTAGACTGGATATTGAGTAATGAGGAAGGGTTAGTTAGCAGCCTTGTTGTACGTGGCCCCTTGGGGAAGAGTGACCATAATATGGTTGAGTTCTTCATTAGGATGGAGAGTGACATTGTTAATTCAGAAACACGGGTCCTGAACTTAGAAAGGTAACTTTGAGAGTATGAGACGTGAATTGGCCAAGATGGACTGGCAATTGATTATAACCATATAACCATATAACAATTACAGCACGGAGACAGGCCCTCTCGGCCCTTCCAGTCCGTGCCGACCATTTGTTTTCCCCTAGTCCCATCTACCTGCACTCAGACCATACCCCTCCATTCCCTTCACGTCCATATACCTATCCACTTTACTTTTAAATGTTAAAATCGATCCTGCCTCCACCACCTCTGCTGGAAGCTCATTCCACACAGCCACCACCCTCTGAGTAAAGAAGTTCCCCCTCACGTTACCCCTAAACTTCTGTCCCTTAATTCTCATGTCATGCCCTCTTGTTTGAATCTTCCCTACCCTCAATGGGAAAAGCTTATCCACGTCAACTCTGTCTATCCCTTTCATCATTTTAAAGACCTCAATCAAGTCACCCCTTAACCTTCTGCGCTCCAAAGAATAAAGACCTAACTTGTTCAACCTTTCTCTGTAACATAGTTGCTGGAACCCTGGCAACATTCTAGTAAATCTCCTCTGTACTCTCTCTATTTTGTTGACATCCTTCCTATAACTAGGCGACCAATATTGTACACCATACTCCAGAATTGGTCTTACCAATGCCTTGTACAATTTTAACATTACTTCCCTACTCCTATATTCAATGCTCTGATTTATAAAGGCCAGCACACCAAAGGCTTTCTTTACCACCCTATCTACATGCGATTCCACCTTCAGGGAACTATGCACAGTTATTCCTAGATCCCTCTGTTCCACAGCATTCCTCAATTCCCTACCATTTACCATGTACGTCCTATTTTGATTTGTCCTGCCAAGATGTAGCACTTCACACTTATCAGCATTAAACTCCATCTGCCATCTTGCAGCCCACTTTTCCAAATCGATCCTGCCTCCACCACTTCTGCTGGAAGCTCATTCCACACATCCACCACCCTCTGAGTAAAGAAGTTCCCCCTCATGTTAACCCTAAACTTCTGTCCCTTAATTCTCATGTCATGCCCTCTTGTTTGAATCTTCCCTACCCTCATTGGGAAAAGCTTATCCACGTCAACTCTGTCTATCCCTTTCATCATTTTAAAGACCTCAATCAAGTCCCTCCTTAACCTTCTGCGCTCCAAAGAATAAAGACCTAACTTGTTCAACCTTTCTCTGTAACATAGTTGCTGGAACCCTGGCAACATTCTAGTAAATCTCCTCTGTACTCTCTCTATTTTGTTGACATCCTTCCTATAATCAGGCGAGCAAAATTGTACACCATACTCCAGAATTGGTCTTACCAATGCCTTGTACAATTTTAACATTACTTCCCTACTCCTATATTCAATGCTCTGATTTATAAAGGCCAGCACACCAAAGGCTTTCTTTACCACCCTATCTACATGTGATTCCACTTTCAGGGAACTATGTACAGTTATTCCAAGATCTCTCTGTTCCACAGCATTCCTCAATTCCCTACCATTTACCATGTACGTCCTATTTTGATTTGTCCTGCCAAGATGTAGCACTTCACACTTATCAGCATTAAACTCCATCTGCCATCTTTCAGCCCACTTTTCCAAATGGCTCAAATCTCTCTGTAGACTTTGAGAATCTACTTCATCATCCACAATACCACCTATCTTAGTATCATCTGCATACTTACTTATCCAATTTTCCACCCCATCATCCAGATCATTGATGTACATGACAAACAACAGTGGACCCAACACAGATCCCTGAGGCACCCCACTGGTCACCGGCTTCCAACCTGACAAACAGCCATCCACCATTACTCTCTGACATCTCCCATTCAGCCACTGTTGAATCCATCTTGCTACTCCACCATTAACACCCAAAGATTGAACCTTCTGAACCAACCTTCCATGGGGAACCTTGTCAAAGGCTTAACTGAAATCCATATAGACAACATCCACTGCTTTACCCTCATCAATTTCCCTAGTTACCGCTTCAAAAAATTCAAGAAGGTTTGTCAAACATGACCTTCCAGGCACAAATCCATGTTGACTGTTCCTGATCAGACCCTGTTTATCCAGATGCTTATATATATTATCTCTAAGTATCCTTTCCATTAATTTGCCCACCACTGACGTCAAACTAATAGGTCTATAATTGCTAGGTTTATTCTTTGAACCCTTTTTAAACAATGGAACAACATGCGCAGTACGCCAATCCTCCGGCACTATTCCCGTTTCTAATGACATTTGAAATATTTCTGTCATAGCTCCTGCTATTTCTACACTAACTTCCCTCAATGTCCTAGGGAATATCCTGTCAGGACCTGGAGACTTATCCACCTTTATATTTTTCAAAAGTATCAGTACTTCCTCCTCTTTGAATCTCATAGTTTCCATAGCTACTCTACTTTTTTTCCCTTACCTCACAGAGTTCAATATCCTTCTCCTTGGTGAATACCGAAGAAAATAAATTGTTCAATATCTCCCCCATCTCTTTTGGCTCTGCAGATAGCTGTCCATTCTGGTTCTCTAATGGTCCAATTTTATCCCTCGTTATCCTTTTGCTATTAATATAGCTGTAGAAACCCTTTGGATTCTTGAAGGGTTGACCGTGGATATGCAATGGAAGGCATTTAAAGACTGCATGGATGAACTACAACAATTGTTCATCCCAGTATGGCAAAAGAATAAATCAGGTAAGGTGGCGCATCTGTGGATAATGAGGGAAATCAGGGATAGTATCAAAGAAAAAGATGAAGCGTACAAATTAGCCAGAAAAAGCAGCCTACCAGGGGACTGGGAGAAATTCAGAGACCAACAGAGGAGGACAAAGGGCTTAATTAGGAAAGGGAAAATGGAGTATGAAAGAAAACTGGCAGGAAACATAAAAACTGACTGCAAAAGTTTTTGTCGATATGTGAAGTGCAAAAGATTAGTTAAAACAAATGTAGGTCCCTTGCAGTCCGAAATGGGTGAATTGTTCATGGGGAACAAGGACATGGCAGACCAATTGAATAACTACTTTGGTTCTGTCTTCACTAAGGAAGACATAAATAATTTGCCGGAAATAGCAGGGGATCGCGGGTCAAATGAGATGGAGGAAATGAGTGAAATCCAGGTTAGCCGGAAAGTGGTGTTAGGTAAATTGAATGGATTAAAGGCCGATAAATCCCCAGGGCCAGATAGGCTGCATCCCAGGGTACTTAAGGAAGTAGCCCCAGAAATAGCAGATGCCTTAGTGATAATTTTTCAAAACTCTTTAGATTCTGGAGTAGTTCCTGAGGATTGGATGGTAGCTAATGTAACCCCACTTTTTAAAAAGGGAGGGAGAGAGAAAACGGGGAATTACAGACCAGTTAGTCTAACATCGGTAGTGGGGAAACTGCTAGAGTCAATTATTAAAGATGGGATAGCAGCGCATTTGGAAAGTGGTGAAATCATTGGACAAATTCAGCAGGGATTTACGAAGGGTAAATCATGTCTGACTTATTGAATTTTTTGAGGATGTAACTAGTAGAGTGGATAAGGGAGAAGCAGTGGATGTGTTGTATCTGGACTTTCAGAAGGCTTTCGACAAGGTCCCACACAAGAGATTGGTATACAAACTTAAAGCACACGGTATTGGTGGTTCAGTATTGATGTGGCTAGAGAACTGGCTGGCCGACAGGAAGCAAAGAGTAGGAGTGAACGGGTCCTTTTCAGGATGGCAGACAGTGACTAGTAGGGTGCCGCAAGGCTCAGTGCTGGGACCCCAGCTATTTACAATATACATTAATGATTTGGACGAGGGAATTAAATGCAACATCTCCAAGTTTGCGGATGACACAGAGCTGGGGGGCAGTGTTAGCTGTGAGGAGGATGCTAGGAGGCTGCAGGATGACTTGGATAGACTGGGTGAGTGGGCAAATGCATGGCAGATGCAGTATAATGTGGATAAATGTGAGGTTATCCACTTTGGTGGCAAAAACAGGAAGGTAGACTATTATTTGAATGGTGACCGATTACGAAAAGGAGAGATGCAGCGAGACCTGGGTGTCATGGTACACCAGTCATTGAAAGTAGGCATGCAGGTGCAGCAGGCTGTGAAGAAAGCGAATGGTATGTTGGCATTCATAGCAAAAATATTTGAGTACAAGAGCAGGGAGGTTCTACTGCAGTTGTACAGGGTCTTGGTGAGGCCACACCTGGAGTATTGCGTACAGTTTTGGTCTCCTAATCTGAGGAAAGACATTCTTGCCATAGAGGGAGTACAGAGAAGGTTCACCAGACTGATTCCTAGGATGGCACGACTTCCATTTGAAGAAAGACTGGATAGACTTGGCTTGTACTCGCTGGAATTTAGAAGATTGAGGGGTGATCTCATAGAGACTTACAAAATTCTTAAGGGGTTGGACAGGCTAGATGCAGGAAGATTGTTCCCAATGTTGGGGAAGTCCAGGACAAGGGGTCACAGTTTAAGGATAAGGGGAAGTCTTTTAGGACTGAGATGAGAAAATCATTTTTCACACAGAGAGTGGTGAATCTGTGGAATTCTCTGCCACAAAAGGTAGTTGAGGCCAGTTCGTTGGCCATATTTAAGAGGGAGTTGGATGTGGCCCTTGTGGCTGAAGGGATCAGGGGGTATGGAGAGAAGGCAGGTACAGGATACTGAGTTGGATGATCAGCCATGATCATATTGAATGGCGGTGCAGGCTCGAAGGGCCGAATGGCCTGCTCCTGCACCTATTTCTATGAGTAAGCCATTCGGCCCTTCGAGCCAGCACCGCCATTCAATGTGATCATGGCTGATCATCCACAATCAGTACCCCGTTCCTGCCTTCTCCCCATATCCCCTGGCTCCGCTATTTTTAAGAGCCCTATCTAGCTCTCTCTGGAAAGCATCCAGAGAACCTGCATCCACCACCCTCTGAGGCAGAGAATTCCACAGACTCACAGCTCTCTGTGAGAAAAAGTGTTTCCTCGTCTCCGTTCTAAATAGCTTACTCCTTATTCTTAAAATGTAATGGTAGAGGCTCATGAACTGCAAGGGGAATATCTGAGTCTGTGTAGCTGTGACATATCCAACCAACAAGGAGGTAGAATATTATTGAAGTCTAGATCTCAATAGTGAGGTCTTGGTTATTGTTCAGTCTCATTAGGATGGTGATAATATTATTAATGATTTAATAGGAACCTGAGGGGTAACATTTCCACACAAAGGGTGGTGGGTGCATGGAACGAACTGCTAGAAGAGGTAGTTGAGGCAGGTACTATCGCAATGTTTAAGAAACATTTCGACAGGTACATGGATAGGGCTGGTTTAGAGGGATTGGACAATAGGTGCAGGAGTAGGCCATTCGGCCCTTCGAGCCAACACCACCATTCAATATGATTATGGCTGATCATCCCCAATCAGTACCCCATTCCTGCCTTCTCCCCACACCCCCTGACTCCGCTATTTTCAAGAGCCCTATCTAGCTCTCTCTTGAGGCCAGTTCTCCAAAGAACCGGCCTCCACTGCCCTCTGAGGCAGAAAATTCCACAGACTCACAACTTTCTGTGTGAAAATGTGTTTCCTCGTCTCCGTTTTAAATGGTTTACCACTTATTTTTAAACTGTGGCCCCTGGTTCTGGATTCCCCCAACATCGGGAACATGTTTCCTGCCTCTAGCGTGTCCAAACCCTTATTAATCTTATACGTTTCAATAAGATCCCCTCTCATCCTTCTAAACTCCAGAGTGTACTAGCCCAGCTGCACCATTCTCTCAGCATATGACAGTCCCGCCATCCTGGTAACCTTGTTAACCTGCAATGTCCTCAAATTAGGGGACCAAAACTGCACACAATACTCCAGGTGTGGTCTCACTAGGGGCCTGTACACCTGCAGAAGGACCTCTTTGCTCCTATACTCAACTGAACTAAACTAGACTAAACTCTAATGACGTACATGTTTGTCAAATCACTGGATCGATTTAAGGGAGAGTTAGATAGAGCACTAGGGGCTAGTGGAGTCAAGGGATATGGGGAGAAGGCAGGCACGGGGTATTAATTGGGGATGATCAGCCATGATCACAATGAATGGCGGTGCTGGCTCGAAGGGCCGAATGGCCGCCTCCTGCACCTATTTTCTATGTTTCTATGTTTCTATATTGTACTTGAGTTTGACCTGATTGCACAGTATTTATGCATAGTATGAACATCTGTTTCGATAGCAAGGTATTCGCTGTACCTCGGTACATGTGAGTATGATGAACCTAAATCTAAACCTAAATCTAGACCCACAGTGGCGCAGCGGTAGAGTTGCTGCCTCTCAGCGACAGAGACCCTTGCCTGATCCTGACCATGGGTGCTGTCGATACGGAGTTTGTACGTTCTCCCCGTGACCTCGTGGGTTTTCTCCGGGAGCTCCGGTTTCCCCCGCATCCCAAAGACGTGCAGGTTTGTAGGTTTAATTGGCTTTGGTAAAATTGTAAATTGTCCCTAGTGTGTGTAGGATAGCGCTAGTGTACGTGGTGATCGCTGGTCGGCGTGGACCCGGTGGGCCGCAGGGCCTGATTCCTTGCCGTATCTCTAAACTAAAACTAAATGAATGTTTTCTTTTCTTTGCTGATGGGCATGGTTGGTTCTGATGGCTTCAAATTTCTGTCTTATCCTAAGCACAGTTTAGTTTAGTTTAGAGATACAGAGTGCAAACGGGTCCGGTGGGCTGAAGGGCCTGTTTCCGCACTGCATCACTGAAGTCTAAAGGCTAAGGTTGACAAAAATGCTGGAGCAACTCAGCGGGTGAGGCAGCATCTATGGAGCGAAGAAATATGTGACGTTTCGGGTCGAGACCTATTCCTTCGCTCCATAGATGCTGCCTCATCCGCTGAGTGAGTCCCACTGTAAATTGGAGGAGCAGCACCTCATTTTGCTTAGGTAGTTTACACCCCAACGGTATGAACATTGACTTCTCCAATTTTAGGTAGTCCCTGCTTTCTCCCTCTTTCCCCTCCCCTTCCCAGCTATCCCACAGCCCACTGTCTCCGCCTCTTCCTTTTTTCTTCCCAGGATTGTGATTATCTATGGTATGGTTTAACTGGATTGTATAGAAAACAAAAGAATATCACTGCACCTAGGTACTGGTGACAATCTAGCATCATTGTATCATTTGTGACATTGAATGGAAACATTGAACTGTGGAAGTCCTATAAGTTAACGTACATTTTACAATAAAAGGCATAAAAAGCTGGAGTAACTCAGCGGGTGAGGCAGTATCTGTGGAGAAACATAAAAACATAGAAAATAGGTGCAGGAGGAGGCCATTCGGCCCTTCGAGCCATTCATTGTGATCATGGCTGATCATCCCCAATCAATAACCTGTGCCTGCCTTCTCCCCATATCCCCTGACTCCACTAACCCCTAGAGCTCTATCTAACTCTCTCTTAAATCCATCCAGTGATTTGGCCTCCATTGCCCTCTGTGGAAGGGAATTCCATAAATTCACAACTCTCTGGGTGAAAAAGTTTTTTCTCACCTCAGTCTTAAATGACCTCCCCTTTATTCTAAGACTGTGGCCCCTGGTTCTGGACTCACCCAACATTGGGAACATTTTTCCTGCATGGATAGGTGACATTTCACAGAGTGCTGGAGTAACTCAGCGGGTCAGGCAACATCTCTGGAGAACATGGATAGGTGATGTTTTGGGTTGTGACCCTTCTTCGGATGACATCCTATATCTGCATGTAGTCTGAAATTGGGTTAATTGGCCTCTGTAAATTGTACATTGTCCCTAGTGTGTAGGATAGTGCTAGTGTACGGGGTGATCACTGGTCGGTGCGGACTTGGTGGGCCGAAGGGCGTGTTTCTAGCTCAAGTTCAAATTCAAGAGAGTTTATTGTCATGTGTCCCTGATAGGACAATGAAATTCTTGCTTTGCTTCAGCATAACAGAATATAGTAGGCATGAGTACAAAACAGATCAGTGTGTCCATATACCATTATATACGTATATACACATATGAATAAATAAACTGATTAAGTGCAAATAACAGATAATGGGTTATTAATGTTCAGAGTTTTGTCCGAGCCAGGTTTAGTAGCCTGATGGCTGTGGGGAAGTAGATATTCCTGAACCTGGTCGTTGCCAGCTTCAGGCTCCTGTACCTTCTACCTGAAGGTAGCGGGGAGATGAGTGAGTGGCCAGGATGGTGTGGGTCCTTGATGATGCTGCCAGTCTTTTTGAGGCAGCGACTGCGGTAGATCCCCTCGATGGAAGGAAGGTCAGAGCCGATGATGGACTGGGCAGTGCTTACCATTTTTTGTAGTCTTTTCCTCTCCAGGGCGATCAAGTTGCCGAACCAAGCCACGATGCAACCAATCAGCATGCTCTCTACTGTGCACCTGTAGAAGTTAGAGAGAGTCCTCCTTGACAGACCGGCTCTCCGTAATATTCTCAGGAAATAGAGGCGCTGATGTGCTTTCTTGATAAGCTGTGTCTGTGAAGTCTAAAGATTAAAGGGCCTGTCCCACATGCGACCTGGGCTCGCAAAGTACACTTGAGGCGTATGGGCACCGTATGGCCGCGCGGGGCCGGACCCGACATAGCGCAGGGCTCCGAAATTCTTGCAGTGGCAGAAATCATTGCGCGCCAACGGCCTGTCGGCACGCAGGCGCATTGCGGTCGCACGCAGCGTCTTGCCGTCGTACGCAGCGTCTTGACAGCGTATGTCTAGCGCGTGGCGTTGCGCAATGACATCACCGCCACCCGTGGCGTTGCGTGATGACGTCACCGCCCGACGCCGTGCGACACCCAAATTCAGTCGGCCCACCTCCTGCCCAGCTGATTGGTAGGCATGACGCAAATGACGTCACGTGCGTACTTAACACGAAATTCGCGTTAACTCCGCTTCCTCATGCAAGTGGGACAGGCCCTTAAAGCATTGTTTTCTCACCAGACTAACTACATCCTGTGATTCACCTACTGTTGTGAAACGCACTCGGATGCAGAGTGACCCCTTGTTCCCGCAGAAGTAATTTGCCTGGTGCGTCCGAGTCGGTCATTCTTTGTCAGTTTTCAGGACAATGGCAGGAACTAGACGACAGTCACAACTCCCTGTCTGATGTCACAGCAATGTGTTCTACCTCTAACTCTGCGCTGAACTTAGGGCTGAGAGGCACGATGTTGGTATCAGGGGATTGCAGCTTACCACAACACAGCCTAATTATTACTGGATGTATCGCGGGAACTCGCAGGAGTCCAGCCAAGAATCCGTCGGAACACAAGTTGTGTGAACGAGACATATTTATATATTCTATTACTGTGCTTCTCCCTACTCCTACTCCCTAGGAGCAAAGAGGTCCTTCTGCAGTTGTACAGGGCCCTAGTGAGACCACACCTGGAGTATTGTGTGCAGTTTTGGTCCCCTAATTTGAGGAAGGACATTCTTGCTACTGAGGGAGTGCAGCGTAGGTTTACAAGGTTAATTCCCGGGATGGCGGGACTGTCATATGCTGAGAAAACTGAGCAGCTGGGCTTGTAAACCCTGGAGTTTAGAAGGATCAGAGGGTATCTCATTGAAACATATAAGATTGTTAAGGGCTTGGATATGCTAGAGGCAGGAAACATGTTCCCGATGTTGGGAGAGACCAGAACCAGGGACCAGAGTTTAAGAATAAGGAGTAAGCCATTTAACATAGAAACATAGAAACATAGAAATTAGGTGCAAGAGCAGGCCATTCGGCCCTTCGAGCCTGCACCGCCATTCAATATGATCATGGCTGATCATCCAACTCAGTATCCTGTACCTGCCTTCTCTCCATACCCCCTGATCCCTTCGGCCACAAGGGCCACATCCAACTTCCTCTTAAATATGGCCAACGAACTGGCCTCAACTACCTTCTGTGGCAGAGAATTCCACAGATTCACCACTCTCTGTGTGAAAAACGATTTTCTCATCTCGGTCCTAAAAGACTTCCCCCTTATCCTTAAACTGTGTCCCCTTGTCCTGGACTTCCCCAACATCGGGAACAATCTTCCTGCATCTAGCCTGTCCAACCCCTTAAGAATTTTGTAAGTCTCTATGAGATCACCCCACAATCTTCTAAATTCCAGCGATTACAAGCCAAGTCTATCCAGTCTTTCCTCATATGGAAGTCGTGCCATCCCAGGAATCAGTCTGGTGAACCTTCTCTGTACTCCCTCTATGGCAAGAATGTCTTTCCTCAGATTAGGAGACCAAAACTGTACGCAATACTCCAGGTGTGGCCTCACCAAGACCCTGTACAACTGCAGTAGAACCTCCCTGCTCTTGTACTCAAATCCTTTTGCTATGAACATACCATTCGCTTTCTTCACAGCCTGCTGCACCTGCATGCCTACTTTCAATGACTGGTGTACCATGACACCCAGGTCTCGCTGCATCTCCCCTTTTCCTAATCGATCACCATTCAAATAATAGTCTACCTTCCTGTTTTTGCCACCAAAGGGGATAACCTCACATTTATCCACATTAAACTGCAACTGACATGTATTTGCCCACTCACCCAGTCTATCCAAGTCATCCTGCAGCCTCCTAGCATCCTCCTCACAGCTAACACTGCCCCCCAGGTTCGTGTCATCCGCAAACTTCGAGATGTTGCATTTAATTCCCTCGTCCAAATCATTAATGTATATTGTAAATAGCTGGGGTCCCAGCACTGAGCCTTGCGGCACCCCACTAGTCACTGTCTGCCACCCTGAAAAGGACCCATTCACTCCTACTCTTTGCTTCCTGTCTGCCAGCCAGTTCTCTATCCACATCAACACTGAACCACCAATATCGTGTGCTTTAAGTTTGTATACCAACTTTAGAACGGAGACGAGGAAACACTTTTTCTCACAGAGAGTGGTGAGTCTGTGGAATTCTCGGCCTCAGAGGGCTCTGGATGCTTTCAAGAGAGAGCTAGATAGGGCTCTTAAAGATAACGGAGTCAGGGGATATGTGGAGAAGGCAGGAACAGGGTACTGATTGGGGATGATCAGCCATGATCACATTGAATGGCGGTGCTGGCTCGAAGGGCCCATGGCCTACTCCTGCACCTATTGTCTATTATCTATTGTCCCCAAAGGGGCACGGGCGTTGCCCAACCTTAAATTCCCCAAGGGTCAACCCCGTGACCTGCGCCTCCCACACCGACCCACACAACTCCTCCTTCCAGAGGCGAGGGTTCGCTCTGCCAGTGACCTACCACCAGGTGCCATCACAGATGTTCAGTATTGGGCAAGGCTCAAGCGGAAACTATAACTACATCTGGATAGCATTTGCACGGAATTACTCATAGAGTCATAGAGTGATACAGCGTGGAAACAGGCCCTTTGACCCAACTTGCCCACACCAACCAACATGCCAAGTCTTCACAAGTCCCACCTGCCCGCATTTGGTCCATACCTCTCTAAACCTGTTCTATCCATGTACCTGTCTAAATGTTGGGATAGTCCCTGCCTAAACTACCTGCTCGTTCCATGCACCCACCACCCTCGGTGTGAAAAAGTTACCCCTCGGATTCTTATGAAATCTTTTCCCATTCACCTTGAACCGATGTCCTCGATTCACCTACTCTGGGAAAGAGACTCTGTGCATCTACCCGATCTATTCCTCTCTTGATTTTATACACTTCTATAAGATCACCCCTCATCCTCCAGCGCTCCAAGGAATAAAGTCCCAGCCTGCACAACCTCTCCCTATAGCTCAGACTCTAGAGCCCTGGCAACAGCTTCAAAAATGTACCCTCTACAGCTTGACAACATCTTTCCTATAACACGGTGCCCTGATCCTCTAAATGCGTTCTCACCAACGTCTTATACCACTGCAACATGACCTCCCAACTTCTATACCCAATACTCTAACTTTTGATGGCCAATGTACCAAAAGCCATTTTGACCACCCCATCTACCTGTGATGTCACATTCAACTAACTATATAATTCAATAAACACCCCTAGATCCCTCTAACACTCCCCAGAGCCCTATCATTCACTGTAGTGTTAAAAGCCCATGTTAGATACCAAAATGCAATCCCTAATTTGAGGAAGAACATTCTTGCTATTGAGGGAGTGCAGCGTAGGTTTACAAGGTTAAATCCCAGGATAGCGAGACTGTCATATGCTGAGAGAATGAAGCAGCTTGGCTTGTACACTCTGGAGTTTAAAGAATGAGAGGGCATCTTATTGAAACATATAAGATAGTTAAGGGTTTGGACGCGCTGGAGGCAGGAAACATGTTCCCGATGTTGGGGGAGTCCAGAACCATGGGCCACAGTTTAGGAATAAGGGGTAAGCCATTTAGAATAGAGACGAGGAAACACTTTTTCTCACAGAGTTGTGAGTGTGTGGAATTCTCTGCCTCAGAGGGCAGTGGAGGCCGGTTCTCTGGATGCTTTCAAGAGAGAGCTAGATAGGGCTCTTAAAAATAGTGGAGTCAGGGGATATGGGGAGAAGGCAGGAAGGGGGTACTGACTGGGGATGATCAGCCATGATCACATTGAATGGCGGTGCTGGCTCGAAGGGCCGAATGGCCTACTCCTGCACCTATTGTCTGTTGTCTATTGCAACACCTCACTTTTTTCTGTATTAAAAGTGAGAACTTCTTCAAAGTGCGCATAGCATGTGGAGATTTTGTGGTGGGGGCCAGTCGGAATGCGAGACAAGGAGCTGCAGATGCTGGTAGTGAGTTGGGATGATGGGTCTGTTTCCATGCTGTATGACCCTATGGGTCTATGGCATGGATACGACAGATTTGGTGGGATATGGGCCAAATGCAGGCAGGTGGGACGAGTGTTGATGTGGACAAGCTGGGCCAAAGAGCCTGTTTCTATGCTCCATGATTGTATGATTTTATGACATGGGGCGGCACGGTGGCGCAGCGTGGAAACAGGCCCTTCGTTGCAGAGTTGCTGCCTTACAGCGCTTGCAGCGCCGGAGAGCCGGATTCGATTCCGACTACACGTGCTGTCTGTACGGAGTTTGTACGTTCTCCCCATGACCTGCGTGGGTTTTCTCCGAGATCTTCGGTTTCCTCCCACACTCCAAAGATGTACAGGTTTGTAGGTTAATTGGCTTGGTAGAAGTGTAAAATTGTCCCGAGTGTGTGTAGGATAGCATCAGTGTGCGGGGATTGCTGGTGGGTGCGGACTCGGTGGGCCGAAGGGCCTGTTTCCGCGCTGTATCTCTAAACTAAACTAAACTAGACTCTATGACTCCATGGCATGGATAGGGCATTAGTCTAGATGGATATGGGCCAAATGCAAGCAGGTGGGACTAGGGTAGATGGGGCATGTTGGTCGGTCGCACCGAGCCTGATCTTGGCGAGGTAACGGATGGTGCGCGATTCCTGCCATTTCAGAGACAACGCAGCTGGAGGACCCGCGGGCGTGGTGGAGGAAGGAGCAGGAGCGGATGCTGAAGGACTACCTGACAGTGGCCGAGGATGCCCTGGGCACCCAGAAGGAGCTCTACCAGGTGAAGGAGCAAAGACTGGCGCTGGCCATTGACGAGTATGTGCGTCTCAACGACGTGTGGAGGGACAAGACCAGCTCGTGCACCAGCTGTAAGTACAGAGGGAGATTCGCGCTCATCCAGCGTGCAAATAGACAATAGACAATAGGTGCAGGAGTAGGCCATTTGGCCCTTCGAGCCAGCACTGCCATTGATTGTGATCATGGCTGATCGTCCGCTATCAATAACCCGTGCCTGCCTTCTTCCCATATCCCTTGACTCCACTAGCCCCTAGAGCTCTATCCAACTCTCTCTTAAATCCATCCAGTGATTTGGCCTCCACTGCCCTCTGTGGCAGGGTATTCCATAAATTCACAACTCTCTGGATAAAATAGTTATTTCTCATAGAAACATAGAAACATAGAAATTAGGTGCAGGAGTAGGCCATTCAGCCCTTCGAGCCTGCACCGCCATTCAATATGATCATGGCTGATCATGCAACTCAGTATCCCGTACCTGCCTTCTCTCCATACCCTCTGATCCCCTTAGCCACAAGGGCCACATCCAACTCACTCTTAAATATAGCCAATGAACTGGCCTCAACTACCCTCTGTGGCAGAGAGTTCCAGAGACTCACCACTCTCTGTGTGAAAAAAGTCTTTCTCATCTCGGTCTTAAAGGATTTCCCCCTTATCCTTAAGCTGTGACCCCTTGTCCTGGACTTCCCCAACATCGGGAACAATCTTCCTGCATCTAGCCTGTCCAACCCCTTAAGAATTTTGTAAGTTTCTATAAGATCCCCTCTCAATCTCCTAAATTCCAGAGAGTATAAACCGAGTCTATCCAGTCTTTCTTCATAAGACAGTCCTGACATCCCAGGAATCAGTCTGGTGAACCTTCTCTGCACTCCCTCTATGGCAATAATGTCCTTCCTCAGATTTGGAGACCAAAACTGTACGCAATACTCCAGGTGTGGTCTCACCAAGACCCTGTACAACTGAAGTAGAACCTCCCTGCTCCTGTACTCAAATCCTTTTGCTATGAAAGCTAACATACCATTCGCTTTTTTCACTGCCTGCTGCACCTGCATGCCTACTTTCAATGACTGGTGTACCATGACACCCAGGTCTCGCTGCATCTCCCCTTTTCCTAATCGGCCACCATTTACCCTAACCCTAACCCTAACCCTAACCCTAATTCTCACATCAGTATTAAATGACCTCCCCTTTATTCTAAGACTGGATTCACCCAACATTGGGAACATTTTTCCTGCATCTAGCTTGTCCAGTCCTTTTATAATTGTATATGTTTCTATAAGATCCCCCCTCATCCTTCTAAACTCCAGTGACTACAAGCCTGGTCTTTTCAATCTTTCCTCATATGGCAGTCCCGCCATCCCAGGGATCAATCTCGTGAACCTACGCTGCACTGCCTCAATCACAAGGATGTCCTTCCTCAAATTAGGAGACCAAAACTGTACACAATATCCTCTGACTCCGCTATTTTTAAGAGCCCTATCTAGCTCTCTCTTGAAAGCACCCAGAGAACCTGCCTCCACCGCTCTCTGAGGCAGAGAATTCCACAGACTCACCAAAAAGTGTTTCCGCGTCTTCGTTCTGAATGTCTTACCCCTTATTCTTATACTGTGGCCCCTGGTTCTGGACTCCCCCAACATCGGGAACATGTTTCCTGCCTTTATCGTGTCCAATCCCTTAATAATCTTATATGTTTCAGTGAGATCCCCTCTCATCCTTGTGAAGTGTACAAGCCCAGCTGCTCCATTCTCTCGGCATATGACAGTCCCACCATCCAGGGAAGTAACCTTGTAAACCTACACTGCACTCCCTCAATAGCCCCTCGACCCAACCCATCTGCTTGCCCCATCTACACGAGAGGGTGTTCACGGTGGTGCAGCGGTAGAGTTGCTGCCTCACTGTGAATGCAGCGCCGGAGACCCGGGTTCGATCCTGACTACGGAGTTTGTACGTTCTCCTTGTGATCTGCGTGGGTTTTCTCCGAGATCTTCGGTTTCCTCCCACACTCCAAAGACATGCGGGTTTGTAGGTTAATTGGCTTGGTAAATGTGAAAATTGTCCCTAGTGGGTGTAGGATAGTGTTAATGTGCGGGGATCGCTGGTCGGCACGGACCCGGTAGGCCGAAGTGCCTGTTTCCGCGTTGTATCTCTAAACTAAGCTAAACTAAATCTCCCTGCATTTGGCCCATATCCCTCAACACATTTCCTATTCATGTCATAGAGTCATACAGCATGGAAACAGGCCCTTGCCAACCAGCCCAACTTGCCAACCAATACCCTCCCATCAACTCTAGTCACACTTGCCCACATTTGGTCCATATCCCTCTAAACTTTTATTATATAACTCAGAGAGTCATAGAGTGACACAGTGTGGAAACAGGCCCTTCGGCCCAACATGCCCACACGCGGCAACTTGCCCCATCTACACTAGTCCCACCTGCCTGCGCTTGGTCCATATCCCTCCAAACCTGTTCTATCCATGTACCTGTCTAAATGTTTCTTAAATGTTGGGATAGTCCCAGCCTCAACTACCTCCTCTGGCAACTCGTTCCATACACTTACCACTCTTTGTGTGAAAAAGTTACCCCTCAGATTCCTATTAAATCTTTTCCCCTTCACCTTGATCCTACAGTATGTCCTCTGGTTCTCGATTCATCTACTCGGGGCAAGAGATTCTGTGCGTTTACATGTTCCTGTGCTCGTGGGCATCTAATGTTCTTTTTCAAGGGCACACAGACACAGGTTCAAGGTGAAGGGGGAAAGATTGAATAGGAATCTGAGAGGTAACCTTTTCACACAAAGGGTGGTGAGTGTATGGAACGAGCTGCCGGAGGAGGTAGTTGAAGCAGGGACGAATGCAATGTTTAAGAAACATTTAGACAGTTACATGGATAGGACAGGTTTAGAGGGATATGGGCCAAATCTTAGGTTTAGGTCTATCACTGTCACCACATCACCCCGATTCTGGCCTCTCCCCACTGACTCCCAGTGCGGTTCCGAATCAATTTCAAGCTCCTCCTTTATGTATACAAAGCCCTTAATGGGCTTGCCCCCACCTACATCAAAAATCTGCTTACCCACCACACCACCTCCAGGTCCCTCAGATCAGCCGACTTGGGGTTACTGACCATCCCGCGGTCCAGGCATAAGCTCGGGGGCGACCGCACCTTTGCGGTTGCAGCTCCTAGGCTGTGGAACAGCATCCCTTTTCCCATCAGAACTGCCCCCTCCATCGACTCCTTTAAGCCTAGACTTAAAACTTATTTCTACTCACAAGCATTTCTTGAGGTCCTCTGAGGGAGCGCTGTATGTATGTATTTATGTATGTATTGTTAGATCTGTGTACCACTGTATGTAGCACGTTAGTGCCTGCACTGATGTAAAGCTCGGTACGGTTGGTCAACGAGAGTTGTTTTTAAATGTGCTATAGAAATAGAATTGTCTTGACTTGACTGACCGACCAACCGTACCGAGGCACAGTGAAAAGCTTTATTTTGCATGCTATCCAAGCAGATCAGATATATTATACATAAATACAATGAAGTCAAACTCAAGTACAATCGGTAGAGCAAAGGGGAAGATACAGAGTGCAGAATATAGTTCTCAGCATTGTAGCGTTTCTGTTTGGGCAGCGGTAGAGTTGCTGCCTCACAGCACCAGAGACCCGGGTTCCATCCTGACTACGGGTGCTGTCAGTACGGAGTTTGTACGTTCTCCCCGTGGCCTGCGTGGGTTTTCTCCGGATGCTCCAGTTTCCTCCCAGTGTTTAATTGTCCTAGTGTGTGTTGGATAGTGCTGGTGTATGGGGATCGCTGGTCTGCACTGACTCAGTGGGCTGAAGGTCCTTTTTCCGTGCCGTATCTCTAAACTAAACTAAACTAAAGTAAACTGGTACATGGATAGGACAGGTTTAGAGGGATGTGGGCCAAATGCAGGTAGGTGGGCGTTGGCACGTTGGGCTGAAGGTCCTGTTATCACACTGTAGGACTCTATAAGTCTATAATAGAGAATAGGTGCTGGAGTAGGCCATTCGGCCCTTCGAGCCAGCACCGCCATTCACTGTGATCATGGCTGATCATCCCCAATCAGTACCCCGTTCCTGCCTTCTCCCCATATCCCCTGACTCCACTATCTTTCTCTCTTGAAAGCATCCAGAGAATTGGCCTCCATTGCCTTCTGAGGCAGAGAATTCCACAGATTCACAACTCTGTGTGTGAAAAAGTGTTTCCTCATCGCCGTTCTAAATGGCCTACCCCTTAAGGCCCTGTCCCACTATCCCGTGTTACTCACGAATACTCCCGAGTTTTCCCCTTGATTCAAACTCGGAGATGCCAGCTGTAGGTACTCGGGGCTATTTTTTTACTCTGGAAAAAATGTCCCGACTTACCTGATGCCCTGAGTACCTATGGCTGGCATTACGAGCCGCTATGAAATTTCTACGCACTCCTATGGACTCGCTACTGACTCGCTACGGACATTCTCCGAGTTTGAATCAAGGGAAAAACTCGGGAGAATTCATGTGTAACTCGGGAAAGTGGGACAGGGCCTTTATTCTTAAACTGTGGCCCCTGGACCTGTACTCCCCCAATATCGGGAACATGCTTCCTGCCTGTATTACTAAGAATTACTTTGATCATCTGAAGTTCGAATTTAGAATTCCACAGACTCACAACTCTCTGTGAAAAAAGTGTTTCCTCGTCTCCGTTCTAAGGTTCGAATCAATGGTATGGAATTCGGCAGTGAATTTATATCGATTGTTTGTGTTGCAGTGTTGTCAGCATCTTCCTCTAGCACCAAGTACGATCCTGATATCCTGAAGGCTGAAGTCATGACCACAAAAGTCCGGGTAAGATAAAAACAGATGCTATGAATTCTACAGATTCACCACCCTCTGACCAAAATAATTCCTCCTCATCTCCTTCCTGAAGGTACGTCCTTTTATTCTGAGGCTGTGCTCTCTGGTCCTAGACTCTCCCACTAGTGGAATCATCCTCTCCACATCCACTCTATCCAGGCCTTTCACTGTTCGGTAAGTTTCAATGAGGTGCCCCCTCAACCTTCTAAACTCCACTGATTACAGGCCCAGTGTCGACAAACCCTCCTTGCCTGGCATGATGCCTATATATGCTAATCCCATTTCCCTGCTTTAGAACATAGAACCAAGAACATTACAACATAGGAACAGGCCCTTCGACCCACTATGTCCATGTCGAACTTGAGACTAGCTCGGCCCTGCCGACCAAAATGTCCCATCTACACCAGTCCCTTTTGCTCATGTTTGGCCCCATGTCGCACTAAACCTCAACTCAGGGAAAAATACCGCCGGGGTGCCTGAGAAGCGGGGGGGGGGAGGATGAGCACCCCAATTTGACCGCCGAGGCCTGAAGATTCACCAGACCCGGATGGGATGTTTGAGAGGGAGGGGGGCGTCACAACGCACAGGTATTTTACCTGGTGAGCCAAGGAGCGGGGATGAGCCACAGACTCCGAAGTCAACCATGTCCATGTGGTCTAATCAAACATGGCTGGGTCGCCTGGGTGAGGGTGTCTGATGTTGTAAGACCTGAAACACCCAATGACCCCAGGTTACATCACTGATGATGTGTTCAGGAGCATCAAGAGATGTATTTATCAACCCTATCCATGTACCTGCCCGGGGTAGGTACCTGCCTCCCATTCCGAATCCGACCTTTCTGTCCTGGGCCTCCTCCATGGCGAGATTGAGTCCCTCTGCAAATTGGAGGAGCAGCACCTCATATTTCGCTTGGGTAGTTTACACCCCAGTGGTATGAACATTGACTTCTCCAATTTCAGGTAGCCCTTGCTTTCTCCCTCTCCTCCCCTTCCCAGCTCTCCCACAGTCCATTGTCTCCGCCTCTTCCTTTCTTCTTCCCGTCCCCCCACCCCCACATCAGTCTGAAGAAGGGTCTCGACCCGAAACATCACCTATTCCTTCGCTCCATAGATGCTGCCTCACCCACTGAGTTTCTCCAGCATTTTTGTCTACCTTCGATTTTTCCAGCATCTGCAGTTCCTTCTTAAACATGTACCTGTCCAAGTGTTTTTAAAATGTGGTTATAGTACTTGCATGAGCTACCTCCTCTGGCAGCTCCTTCCATTTACTCACCACCCTCTGAGTGGAAGAAAATGGTGCTCTATTTCCTATGAAATCTTGCCCCTCACCTGTGTAGATGATCAGTCAGATGTATTTGAGTATAGACATTGCTGAGGCCAATATCTCATATTGGTATTGTGTACAGTTTTGGGCACCATGTTAGAAACATAGACATAGAAACATAGAAATTAGGTGCAGGAGTAGGCCATGAGCCTCACCGCCATTCAATATGTCATGGATCATCCAACTCAAGTATCCCGGTGCCCCTTAGCCAGAAGGGCCACATCCAACTCACTAAGGGTCTTAAAGGATTTCCCCCTTATCCTTAAGCTGTGACCCTTGTCCTGGACTTCCTCGGGAACAATCTTCCTGCTACCTGTCCAACCCCTTAAGAATTTTGTCTATAAGAGAGAGTTAAACCGAGACAGGCTGGGAATCAGTCTGGTGAACCTTCTCTGCACTTCCAATTGTCCTTCCTCAGATTTGCTGTACGGGTGTGGTCTCACCAAGACCCTGTACAACTGAAGTAGAACCTCCCTGCTCCTGTACTCAAATCCTTTTGCTATGCTAGGAAAGTTCTTGTCACAGAGAAGATCAGGACCTGAGCTACAGGGAGAGGTTGAGCAGGCTGGGACTCTATTCCTTGGAGCTGTCGGAGGAGGTGGTTGAGGCAGGGACGATCCCAACATTTAAGAAACAATTGTACAGTTACATGGATAGGACGGGTTTAGAGGGATATGGACCAAACGCAGGCAAGTGGGACAAGTGTAGTCATCCACCACACACTCACCACCCTTTGTGTAAAAACCTTTCAGGTTCCTATTAAATCTTTACCCCCTCAACTTAATCCTATATCCACTGGTTCCTGACAGGTTAGTTTTGTTTATTAATTATTGTCACGTGTACCGAGGAACAATGAAAAGCTTTTTTGTTAACCTGCGATCACCTTGTACATTAAAACAATCCTACACACTAGGGAGAGGTTAATTTAGTTAGTGTCACGAGCATCGAGGTACAGTGAAACGCATTCTTGTTGCGTGCTGTAAGGTCAGTGAAAAGACTACACAAGATTACAATCTAGCCGTCCACAGTGTACAGATACAGGATCAAGGGAATAGCGTTTAAGAAAGGGGTCGGTAACTCTGTTCTGCATGGGGCCCAGGACCCATGTCTGTGAGTGGATGGCGGGTCACATCTATCGCCATGGTTAATAAATGGAGGTAATAATAATACATACTAACTAAATTAGTAATCAGTAAAACTACGTACTAATAATACATAAATTAGCAATAATACATACTAATAATACATACTAATTAGTGTGTGACACTAATGTTTTTTGCATTAGTTTTCACGTGTTTTTCAATTAGATTTCTGCAGTTCCCAGATACATCATGTCCCTGGGACTGGCTGCAGTTCCCAGGTCACCTGCGAGCCCGGAACTGGCTGTAGTTCCCTGGTCGCGAAAACAAATTGAAGAAAAAAAACGTCTTCGGGCCGTGTGATTTTGGGTCACGGGCTGGATCTGGCTCCTGGTTTAAGAGAAGCAGAATTAGAGGGTTTTTTCAGAAGTGTTGGGATGTATCCTGTCTTTTCAATGTGGCATTCATTATTTGTTCTTCCCTCCTCCAGGTAAACAAGCTGAAGAGGGAGGTTTCTCCAGATGAAGCAAGAACTATTCTACAAAGAACAAGGGTTCGAAACCCTTCAAGAGTAAGTCCTAGAATCATATCATCTTGTAGGTGATGATGATGGCTTGTGGGCCATGCAAGTTTTACTCTGATAATCATAAAGGTGGCACGGTGGCGCAGCGGTAGAGTTGCTGCCTCACAGCGCCAGAGAGCCGGTTCCATCCTGACTACGGATGCTGTCTGTACGGAGTTTGTACGTTCTCCCTGCGACCGCGTGAGTTTTCTCCGGGTGCTCCGGTTTCCTTCCCCACTACAAAGAAGTACAGGTTTGTAGGTTAATTGGCTTCTGTAAATTGTAAATTATCCCTAGTGCTTAAGGTAGTAAGATTGTACGGGGCGATCGCTGGTGGACGAAGCGCCCGCTTCCACGCTGTATCTCTAAAGTCTAAACAAGTCACCTATCCATTTCTCCAGAGATGCTGCCTGACCCATCCGCAGTTCCTTGTTTCGACGTGGATAGGTGACTTTTCGGATTGGGACCCTTCTTCAGAATAGGTGAATACAATAGATGTTTTGGATACCACACCAACTAACAAACAGAACAAAGATAAACAACAAGACATTTCCTATTGAGAGTTCAGGTTGTAGTTAGTTTTACCCAAGTTAATTTTATGGTCGAGTTGCTGCCTCACAGCGCCAGAGTCCCGGGTTCGATCCTGACTACGGGTGCTTGTCTATACGGAGTTTGTACGTTCTCCCCTTGACCTGCATCAGTTTTCTCCTAGATCTTCGGTTTCCTCCCGCACTCCAAAGACGTACAGGTTTGTAGGTTAATTGGATTGGTATAAGTGTAAATTGTCCCTAATGTGTGAAGGATAGACAATAGGTGCAGGAGTAGGCCATTCGGCCCTTCGAGCCAGAACCGCCATTCAATGTGATCATGGCTGGTCATCCCCAATCAGTACCCCGTTCCTGCCTTCTCCCCATATCCCCTGACTCCGCTATCTTTAACAGCCTTATCTAGATAGTGTTAACGTGCGAGGTTCGCTGGTCGGCGTGGACCCGGTGGGCCGAAGGGCCTGTTTCTGCTTTGTATCTCTAAACGAAACTAAACTAAGAGCATGTTGTGTAACTAATGTGAGGAGATGTTAACGCTTTAAGCAAATGGCAAAACTGTGGCAAATGGATTTGAAGTGCTCACATGAAAAATAATAAAGTGGAGAATTTTCTAAGTAATGGAAATCCAGAAGTGGGAGAGATTCATATTGGATCTTGCATAATATGACGTTAAGAAGTACAGATGTGAATCAAAAAT
Source organism: Okamejei kenojei (assembly GCA_035221665.1). Classification (NCBI taxonomy): domain Eukaryota; kingdom Metazoa; phylum Chordata; class Chondrichthyes; order Rajiformes; family Rajidae; genus Okamejei; species Okamejei kenojei. The sequence continues at coordinate 5,052,904 of CM069133.1, forward strand.
ATCGGTGGACACTTTGGACTTTTTATTCATAAGTTATAGAAGCAGAATTAGGCCATTCGCCCCATCGGGTCACCATTCAATCATGGCTGCTCTATCTTTCCCTCTCAACCCCATTCTCCTGCCTTCTCCCCATAACCCCTGACATCCGTTCAAATCAAGAATCTGTCAATCTCCACCTTAAAAATATCCACTAACTTGGCCTCCACAGCGGCCTGTGGGAATTAATTCCACTGCTTCACCACCCTCTGGCTAAAGAAATTCCTCCTTGTCTCAGCATGGAAACAGGCCCTTTGGCCCACCAAGTCTGTGCTGGCCAGCGATCCCAGCACATTAACACTACACACTAGGGTCAATTTACAATATTATCGGTCAATTATCAGAGCAGCACATTGGCTTGGTATAAATTCAAAAATTATCCGAGTGTGTGTAGGATAATGTTAGTGTGTGAGGATCGTTGGTCGGTGCAGACTCGGTCAGCCGATGGTGGGTCTGTTTCCACGCTGTATCTCTAAACTAAACAAAACCTACAAACCTGTACGTCTTTGGAGTGTGGGGGGAAACCCACGCAGGTCACGGGGAGAACGTACAAATTCCGTACAGTCATGCACCCGTAGTCGGGATTGAACCCGGGTCTCTGACGCTGTGAGGCAGCGACGCTGTGAGGCAGCAACTCTACCGCTGCCGCCTGCTAGGTTTGGTTAGGCAGTGTTTTTATGACTCGTCAATAATGCAGTATCGTGAGAAATAGTTTGCTCTCTGACAGCGCTGTTCGGTATCCAAAATATGTTTGATCTCCTGTCAACAAAATACCAGAAGGGAACAATGCTAAGCTGTGTGAGAGGTTTGGCAGGTCAGGGTTTGTTTTCACCAGTACAACTTCGACTGAAAGTTATTGCAAGCAAGCACGTTTGGCTTGCAAAAGCCAACAAAAGGACGGACAAGCTCGATGCAGGAACTTTTTTCCCAATGTTGGGGGAGTCCAGAACCAGGGGCCACACAGTCTAGGAATAAAGGGAAGGACATTTAAAACTGAGATGAGAAAAAAAAAATTCACCCAGAGACAATAGACAATAGGTGCAGGAGTAGGCCATTCGGCCCTTCGAGCCAGTACCGCCATTCAATGTGATCATGGCTGATAATCCCCATTCAGTACCCCGTTCCTGCCTTCTCCCCATATCCCCTAACTCTGCTATCTTTAAGAGCCCTATCTAGCTCTCTCTTGAATGCATCCAGAGAACTGGCCTCCACCGCCCTCTGAGGCAGAGAATTCCATGGACTCACAACTCTCTGTGTGAAAAAGTGTTTCCTCGTCTCCGTTCTAAATGGCTTACCTCTTATTCTTAAACTGTGACCCCTGGTTCTGGACCGCTCCAACATCAGGAACATGTTTCCTGCTTCTAACGTATTCAAACCCTTAATAATCTTAGGTGTTTCAATAAGATCCCCTCTCATCCCTCTAAATTTGTGAATTCTCTGCCACAGAAGGCAGTGGAGGCCAATTCACTGGATGAATTTAAAAGAGAGTCAGAGAGAGCTCTAGGGGCTTGTAGAATCAAGGGATATGGGGAGGAACTGATTGTGGATGATCAGCCATGATCACAATGAATGGCGGTGCTAGCTCGAAGGCAGCTATTTTCTATGTTTCTATGGTTCTATTCCAGCATATATACATAAATAGCAGATAAAGTGCAATAGGTTTAGAGTTTTGTTTGAGTTGAGTTTAATAGCCTGATGGCTGTGGGGAAGCAGCTATTCCTGAACCTGGATGTTGCAGATTTCAGGCTCCTGTACCTTCTACATGAAGGCAGCGGAGAGATGAGTTTGTGGCCAGGATGGTGTGTGTCCTTGATGATGCTGCCAGACTTTTTGAGGCATCTGCAGTTCCTTGGGTGTCTCATTTCCTCTTTGTGTGTCTCATCTTCCTCTTCCATTCTTAAAGATTGTGATGTGGCATGGGAACAATTATGAGCAAAGATATAGGAAATTTGTTTGTTTTAAGGATTCTTGGTCCTCCAAAAATATTCCACATGGAATTGAGGTGGTGGAGGGTGGACTTCAGCAAGGGAAGCATAGACATGGACTCCCATGCCACAGGGAGCAGTTGAGGCATTTGAAATGAAATGAAATGCCTTTATTTGTCATTGTAAGCACTGCATACAACAAAATTGTTATTGCCATTCAATGTGATCATGGCTGATCATCCCCAATTAGTACCATGTTCCTGCCTTCTCCCCATATCCCCTGACTCCGCTATTTTTAAGAGCCCTATCTAGCTCTTTCTTGAAAGCATCCAGAGAACCTGCCTCCACCACCCTCTGAGGGAGAGAATTCCACAGACTCACCACTCTCTGTGAGAAAAAGTGTTTCCTCGTCTCCGTTCTAAATGGCTTACCACTTATTCTTAAACTGTGGCCCCTGGTTCTGGACTCCCCCAACATCGGGAACATGTTTCCTGCCTCTAGTGTGTCCAAGCCCTTAACAATCTGAAACAATTTTCATATGGAGTGTGAAGATTGCTTTGGGGAAGAAACTGTCTCTGAGTCTGGAGGTGCGTGTTTTGGCTGACCTGTAACGTCTGCCAGAGGGTGACCGGAGTGTGTGGAGCCTATGATGATGTTAGTGGCTCTGCCGAGGTAGCGTGAAGTGGCAATATCCTCCAGAGAGGGCAGTCGGCAGCCGGTGATTCTCTCTGCTGTTTTCACCACTGTCTGGAGCGCTTTCTTATTTGCAGCAGAGCAGCCTGCATAACACACTGACGTGCAATGTGTCAGTGGACTCTCAATGGTCGCCCGGTAGAAGGCCACGAGCTGCTTCTTTCTTGGTCAAGAAGGAACTGCAGATGCTGGAGAATTGAAGGTAGACAAAATTGCTGGAGAAACTCAGCTGTTGCGGCAACATCTAATAGGCAACGTTTCGGGTCAAAACCCTTCTTCAGACTGATGGGAGGGTGGGGGGGGGGGGAAGAAGAAAGGAAGAGGAGGAGTCCGAGGGCTGAGGAAGAGCTGAGAAGGGGAGGAGACAGCAAGGGCTACCGGAAATTGGAGAAGTCAATGTTCAGGCCACCGGGATGCAGACTGCCAATTTCTGGTAGTCCCTTCTTTCTCCCTCTTTCCCCTCCCCTTCCCAGGTCTCCAACAGCCCACTGTCTCCGCCTGTTCCTTACTTCTTCGCCCCCCCCCCCCCCCCACCCACACATCAGTCTGAAGAAGGTTCTCGACCCGAAACGTCACCTATTCCTTCGCTCCATAGATGCAGCCTCACCCGCTGAGTTTCTCCAGCATTTTTGTCTACCATCCATTTTTCCAGCATCTGCAGTTCCTTCTTAAACAAACAGTTTAGTTTAGTTTATTGTCACATGTACCGAGGTGCAGTGAAAAACAGGCCCTTGGCCCACCGAGTCCGTGCCGGCCAGCGATCCCCGCACACTAACACTATCCTGCACAAACTAGGGACAATTTACAATTTTTACCGAAGCCAATTAACCTACAAACCCGCATGTCTTGGGAGTGTGGGAGGAAACCGGAGCACCCGGATAAAGCCCATGCAGGTCACGGGGAGATCGTGCAAACACCATATAGACAGCACACGTAGTCAGGATCGAAGGCGGGTCTCTGGCGCTATGAGGCAGCAACTCTACCGCTGCGCCACCGTGCCGCCCCAATTAGTTAATTAGAGGCATACGGCATGAAAACAAGCCCTTCACCCCAACTTGCCCACGCTGACCCACATGTCCCACCTACACTATGCATGCATTGTCCCACCTGCCTGCATTTGGACAATATCCCTCTACACCTGTCCCGTAAATGTTGCATTTTGCTGAGTTACTCCAAAACTTTGTTCTATCCGCTTTCTGTAGCTCGTGGGTCTTGTGCGCCAGCCCTTTAATTGAAAATATTTATTGTTCGACATTAGGTAGCTTTCTGCTTGCCAAAGAATTTCTAGGTCAGAGTATCTGCTTACATTTTTAAAAAAAACACTCAGTGCTGGAGTAACTCAGCGGGTCAGGCAGCATCTGTGGGGAACATGGATAGAATATAGAACAGTACACAGTGTTTGCGCTGAAAATGATGCCAAGCTCAACTGATCTCCTTTACCTGTACGACCCATATCCCTCCATTCCCAGAACATCCCTATGCCTATCTAAAAGCCTTTTAAACACCAGTATCGTATCTGCCTCCACCACCACCCTGGCAGAACGTTCCAGGCACCCACCACCCTCTGTGTAAAATACAAACCTGCCCCGCACATCTCCTTTAAACTTTCCCCCTCTCACCTTATATCTCTGCCCCCTAGTGTTGGAAAAGGGTTCTGACTGCTTACCTATTTATGCCTCTCATAATACACTTCTTTCATGTCTCGCCTCAACCTCCGACGTTCCGGAGAAAACAATCCAAGTCTGTCCAACCTCTCCCTGTAGCTGCAACCCTCTAATCCAGGCATCGTTCTGGTAAACCTCCTCTGCACCCTCTCCAAAGCCCCCACATCCTTCCTGTAATGGGGGCGACCAGAACCGCACGCATTACTTAGGGTTGCCAACGTTCTCACTCCCAAATAAGGCACAAAGGGTCAAAGTAAGGGACAAATTCCCGAAGGCTGGGTGAATGATTAGTTTGCCAGGGTGCTGGACTGCACACAAAGCCCAGCCGGCGGGCCTGCTGAGGAGTTTTGGCCCAGGCCGCGAGATTTCGCGTGCAAAGTCTGATGCCACATCCAACTCATGAACCGATGATCGGTCATGTGAAGGAGGGGTGGTGGTGGTGTCGGCGAAGGTCCGAAGGTCGGACAGCTGGCCGGGCTGCCGACCGACCGACGGGGCCACGGGCGAGACGCTGCTGCTGTACTCTGATGTTTCAGAGTGCTGGAGTAACTCAGCGGGTCAGGCAGCATCTGTGGGGATGTGCTGGAGTCACACATTACTCTGGGTTGAGAGGGTGGTCATGTGTTTGTGGAAGGATGGAAGACAAGCTGACTGAAAAAAAAAGCCTGGCAATTTTCATTCGCAGAATAGAGGAATCGAGAACTAGAGGACATAAGTTTACAGTGAGGGGGAAAGATTTAATAGGAATCTGAGGGGCAACCTTTTCACACAAAGGGTGGTGGGTTTATGGAACGAGCTGCCAAAGAATAGCCTTCTTTCAGGTAGAAGGTAAAGGAGCCTGAAGACTGCAATGACCAGGTTCAGCAATCGCTACTTCCCCACAGCCATCAGGCTATTAAACTTGGCTCGGACAAAACTCTGAACATTGATAGCCCATTATCTGTTATTTGCACTTCATCAGTTTATTTATTCATGTGTGTATATACATATATAATGGTAATGACAATAAACTCTCTTGAATCTTGAATCTTGAACAAATAGCTGGTAGACAAAAATGTTGGAAAACTTAGCAGGTGAGGCAGCATCTATGGTGACGTTTCGGGTCGAGACCCGAAACATCACCTATTCCTTCGCTCCATAGATGCTGCCTCACCCGCTGAGTTTCTCCAGAATTTTTGACTACCTTCGATTTTTCCAGCATCTGCAGTTCTTTCTTAAACACAAACAGCTGGAGTAACTCTGCGGGTCAGGCAGCATCACTGGAGAGAAGGGATGGGTGACGTTTCGTGTCGAGATCCTTCTCCAGAGAGTCAGGGGAGAGGGAGACGTGCCAGCAGGAATGCAACACAAAGCTGTCAGTACCTGTGCTTGTTCTTCTTGCGAATGAAACATAAATAAACCAAAGGAATAGTTAGATTTTGCCGGGTGTTGAGCAGCCAGGTTGCTGTCTCTGTTGGCGTCAATGTCTGCCAGGCCCTGAGCTCCATTTGGTGGGTGGTAGAGCGGGCACCCAGAGATGACATGGTTGGCTGTCTGTTGTTCTGCTCCACATTCACAGGCTGGGCTCTGCCGGAGCCCCCATCTATCTCCACATGCTGGCATTGAAACGCCCAACTCTGTTGAGCTTCACCCATGCTCCTCTGGGGAGGTCAGACCCTGGACAGCTTTTATCTGGTGGAATAGATGTAGCTGTGTAATGGAGATGAGGTTGCCTTCCACTCCTGTGACCACGGTGGCTACAGTTTTTGTCTCAGTTGGCTGGATGGGTGGATGCTAGGAGTTGTTTTCAATGTGGAGCAAAGGGGTGATGGGACTTCAGTCGGGGTGGCCTCTGCTCTCTGCTGATAGCCTGATGGAGGAGGTGATAATAGACAATAGGTGCAGGAGTAGGCCATTTGGCCCTTCGAGCCAGCACCGCCATTCAATGTGATCATGGCTGAGCATCCCCAATCAGTACCCCGTTCCTGCCTTCTCCCCATATCCCCTGACTCCGCTATTTTTATGAGCCCTATCTAGCTCTCTCTTGAAAGCATCCAGAGAACCTGCCTCCACCGCCCTCTGTTTCACAGATTCACTACTCTCTGTGAGAAAAAGTGTTTCCTCATCTCGGTTCTAAATGGCTTACTCCATATTCGTAAACTGTGGCCCCTGGTTCTGGACTCCCCCAACATCGGGAACATGTTTCCTGCCTTTAGTGTGTCCAAGCCCTTAACAATCTTACATGTTTCAATGAGATATCCTCTCATCCTTCTAAAGCCCAGCTGCTCCATTCTCTCAGCATGTGACAGTCTGGGTCCACAGCACGACGAGATAGTGCCAGAGTTGCTGCTTGCCTTCGGATCCCTGCAGGCGGAATGCCTGCAAGTATAGGGAGCTGCTGGGCTCAAAGTGGTTCTTTGAATTGACTATGTTTTCAATCTCTCCCCACGTTCATCTTCTCCTGGCTTTTAATCGGTTTCTTTGCCTCTTCTGCTGCAGAATCAATCGGAAGATGTCAGGAGTGCAGAATGGTTACCCACTGAAAGAAGCCAAGGCCATCATGAGTCGGCTAAAGACCATCAAGAAGGACATTAGTATGGGCGAGAAAGAGAAACAAGATCTGATGCAGGTACACAGATTCACTGAACTGTGAGTTCAAAATTAGTCGGAAGAAGGCACGGTGGCGCAGCGGTGCAATTGCTGCTGTGCAGCGAATGCAGCGCCGGAGACACGGTTTTGATCCCAACCAAGGGTGCTGTCTGTATGGAGTTTGTACGTTCTCCGCCTCACCTGCGTGGGTTTTCTCCGAGATGCTGAGAGAATGGAGCAGCTGGGCTTGTACACTCTGGAGTTTAGAAGGATGAGAGGGGTTCTTATTGAAACATATAAGATTGTTAAGGGTTTGGACACGCTAGAGGCAGGAAACATGTTCCCGATGTTGGGGGAGTCCAGAACCAGGGGCCAAGTTTAAGGATAAGGGGTAAGCCATTTAGAACGGAGGCGAGGAAACACTTTTTCTCACAATGAGTGGTGAGTCTGTGGAATTCCCTGCCTCAGAGGGCGGTGGAGGCCCGTTCTCTGGATGTGTTCAAGAGAGAGCTAGACAGGGCTCTTAAAGATAGCGGAGTCAGGGGATATGGAGAGAAGGCAGGAACGGGGTACTGATTGGGGATGATCAGCCATGATCACATTGAATGGCGGTGCTGGCTCGAAGGGCCGAATGGCCTACTCCTGCACCTATTGTCTATTGTCTATTGTCTATTATCTTCCATTTCCTCTCACACTCCAAAGATGGATTGGTTTGTAGGTTAATTGGCCTGGTAAATGTATCAAATTGTTCCTAGTTTGTAAGATAATGTTAATATGCAGGTCGGCACGGACCCAGTGGGACGAAGGGCCTTTTTCCGTGCTATAAATGGCGTCGTTGGGAAAAGGGGAAGTACAACAGGATCTGGGGGGTCCTTGTTCATGAGTCTATGAAAGTAAGCATGCAGGTACAGCAGGCATTGAAGAAAGTGAATGGCATGTTGGCCTTTATAACAAGAGGAATCAAATATAGGAGCAAAGAGGTCCTTCTGCAGTTATACAGAGCCCTAGTGAGACCACACCTGGAGTATTGTGTGCAGTTTTGGTCCCCTAATTTAAGGAAGGACATTCTTGCTATTGAGGGAGTGCAGCGTAGGTTTACAAGGTTAATTCCCGGGATGGTGGGACTGTCATGTGCTGAGAAAATGGAGCAGCTTTGTTACAATTTGATACATTTACCAAGTCAATTAACCTACAAACCAATCCGTCTTTGGAGTGTGGGAGGAAATGGAAGATAATAGACAATAGGTAGCGGAGTCAGCGGATATGGGGAGAAGGCAGGAACGGGGTACTGATTGGGGTTGATCAGCCATGATCACATTGAATGGTGGTACTGGCTCGAAGGGCCAAATGGCCTACTCCTGCACCTATTGTCTATTGCAACAAAAGCTTTTCACTGTACCTCGGTACACGTGACATTAAACTAAGCTGAATTGAACTGCTCAAAGGTTGTTTAATTGATTAGGATGAGCGAATTTTATTTCACTTCCTCTGATTGCTTCTCGCCAGAGTCTTGCTAAACTGAGGATTAGATTCCAGTCCAACCAACACGTGGGAAGCTCAGAGTCGGACCTGCAGTCCAATGCGAGCAGCTCCCATCTCTCCATCCCCAGGCTCTGCCTCGACGCTGGCTCACAAACCAATATCATTGGAGACGTAAGTGTTTCAATTCTTTCAATAGTCAGAGTCTACCTGCCCAACTTGCCCACACTGACCAACATACCCCATCTGTACTAGTGTTTAAGAAGGAACTGCAGATTCTGGAAAATCAAAGGTAGACAAGTGCTGGAGAAACTCAGCGGGTGCAGTAGCATCTATCGAGCGAAGGAAACGGGCAGCGTTTCAGGCCAAAACGTTAACTATTTCCTTTGCTCCATAGATGCTGCTGCACCTGCTGAGTTTCTCCATCTATACTAGTCTCACCTGTATGGATCTGGCCCATATCCATCACAATTCTTGCTATTGAGGGAGTGCAGCGCAGGTTCACCTGGTTAGTTCCCGGGATGGCGGGACTGTCATATGCTGAGAGAATGGAGCGGCTGGGCTTGTATACACTGGAATTTTGAAGGACGAGAGGGGATCTTATTGAGACACATAAAATTATTAAGGGCTTGGAGAAGCTAGAGGCAGGAAACATATTCTCGATGTTGGGGGGGAGTCCAGAAGCAGGGGCCACACATTTTAAGAATAAGGGGTAAGCCATTTAGAACGGAGATGAGGAAACACTTTTTCACACAGAGAGTTGTGAATGTGGAATTCTCTGTCTCAGAGAATTCCACACGGTGGAGGCCGGTTCTCTGGATACTTTCAAGAGAGAGCTAGATAGGGCTCTTAAAGATAGCGGAGTCAAGGGATATGCAGAGCTGCCAAGTAGTACGGATTTTCCATAGTTTGTACGGAAATGCGATAAGAATACGGATATACGGATTTACTTTGTAAAATACGGATTTTTTTAAATCGGCCCAACTTCCTGTTTCATCTTGCTGCTTAAAAAATACAAGGATATAAAAAGTCATACTGTAACTCTAAAAATTATAGCAGATTCAATCTATTAGTATTTTAAACTTTGAAGATCTGGATGATTATTTTTGTAAGCTTTGATCTGCCTGTCCCATTCCAGGTTTAAACAGCGCTGTCAGTTTAGCGTGTGGGAATTTAAACAAACAGTGCTAAGGGCTCCAATTATAGCGCTACCAGCTGGAGCGCCATTGCCTTTACACATAGTGCAACGGGCTTTACACATAGTGCAACGGGCTTTACACATAGTGCAACGGGCTTTACACATAGTGCAACGGGCTTTACACATAGTGCAACGGGCTTTACACATAGTGCAACGGGCTTTACACATAGTGCAACGGGCTTTACACATAGTGCAACGGGCTTTACACATAGCGCTATGGCCAAGGAGCTATGGGTCACAGACAGTTTGGGGAGGGAGAAGGAGAGAGGGACTGAGAGGGAGGGAGAAAAAAGGAAGGAAGAAGGGAGGGAGAGAGGGAAAGAGGGAGGGAGGGCGGGAAAGTGAGGAAGGAGGGAGAGAGAGAGAGAGGGAGGGAGATGGAGGCTTCCAAAATGGCTTCAACTTCATCATCTGGTGCTAAAAGCAGGAAGCAGCTGTTCAAAGAGAAGTAGACAAAGAGATGGCACTGAATGCGCTGTCCAGTACGGTGCGTAGACGACGTGTCAATTGGTAGCAAAGTTCTTGTACGCTTACATGGGTATGACCACACTTAAAACAAATAAATGATGGGTCTTTGCCCCAAACATTATGGACTGTATGTGAAATTAACTTCTTCAGAAAGCAAACAGAATACCCCGCTAACGAAAATCATAGCAGTGCATGCTCTCCAGCTATTGCTCGTGAACTGACCCTGATAACGTCTGCTGACGGCATGTGAAGAAGATGATGACAAATCCTAGTCATACACTGGTCAAGCTTCAAATAAGCCGCTTACGGGGTAGAATTGAGCCGTATACTGTGCCAAGGAATGCCAATTGAGCAGAAACATTTCATTGTTCAACGGCCAGTCATCACAGGTGCTCACAGTTATGGAGTCGTAGAGTGATACAGTGTGGAAACAGGCCCAACTTGCCCACACTGACCAACATGCCCCATCTACACTAGTCCCACCTGCCTGCGCATGGTCCATATCCCACAAATCCTGTCATAAACTGATACAGTGTGGAAACAGGCCCTTCGCCGCAACTTGCCCACACCGCCACCTTGTCCCATCTACGCTAGTCCCACCTGCCTGCATTTGGTCCATATCCCTCCAAACTTGTCCTATCCATGTACCTGTCTGTTTCTGAGGAAGGGTCTCGACCTGAAATGTCACCCATTCCTTCTCTCCAGAGATGCTCCCTGTTACTCCAGCTTTTTGTGTCTATCTTCAGTTTAAACCAGCATCTGTAGTTCCTTCATACATGTTAACTATTTCAATAAACAATAGTGCAGGAGTAGGCCATTTGGCCCTTCAAGCCAGCACCACCATTCAATGGCTGATCATCCCCAATCAGTACCCCGTTCCTGCCTTCTCCCCATATCCCCTGTCTCCGCTATCTTTAAGAGCCCTATATAGCTCTCTCTTGATAGTATCCAGAGAACCAGCCTCCACTGCCCTCTGAGGCAGAGAATTCCACAGACTCACAACTCTCTGTGAGAAAAAGTGTTTCCTCATCTCCATTCTAAATGGCTTACCCCTTATTCTTAAACTGTGGCCGCTGGTTCTGGACTCCCCCAACATTGGGAACATGTTTCCTGCCTCTAGCGGGTCCAAACCCTTAATAATCTTATGCATTTCTTAGAAACATAGAAAATAGGTGCAGGAGGCCATTCGGCCCCTCGAGCCAGCACCGCCATTCATTGTGATCATGGCTGATTATCCTCTATCAATAACCCGTGCTTGCCTTCTCCCCATATCCCTTGACTCCACTAGCCCCTAGAGCTCTATCTAACTCTCACTTAATTCCATCCAGTGATTTGGCCTCCACTGTCCACTGTGGCAGGGAATTCCATAAATTCACAACTCTCTGGGTGAAAAGGTTTTTCTCACCTCAGTCTTAAATGATCTCCCCTTTATTCTAAGACTGTGGCCCCTGGTTCTGGACTCACCCAACATTGGGAACATTTTTCCTGCTTCTAGCTTGTCCAGTCCTTTTATAATTGTATATGGTTCTATAAGATACCCCCTCATCCTTCTAAACTCCAGTGAATACAAGCCTAGTCTTTTCAATCTTTCCTCATATGACATTCCCACCATCCCAGGGATCAATCTCGTGAACCTACGCTGCAATGCCTCAATCACAAGGATGTCCTTCCTCAAATTAGGAGACCCAAAACTGTACACAATACTCCAGATGTGGTCTCACCAGAGCTCTTCTTAAACCTTGGGATAGTCCCAGCCTCAACTACCTCCTTTGGCAGCTCGTTCCATACACACACCGCCCTTTGTGTGAAAACGTTCCTCCTCAGATTCCTATTAAATCTTTCCCCCCTCACCATAAACCTATGTCTGCTGGTTCTCGATTCACCTACTTTAGCCCAAACATCCCCTTCACAGCCCAAACAGATGATACTGTTTACCATTGTTTCATACACTCTGTGCCTCTTTTACCTTCTTCCTTTCATTCTGTTTGATCTCATAGTCAGTCACACAGCATGGAAAGGCCATTCGGCCCAATCTGTCCGTGCCGACCCACATGCCCCATCTAAGCTAGTCCCATTTACACACACTTGGTCTATATCCTTGTGAACCCTTCCAGCCACACATGTAACATTCAAGTTCAGGAGCAGCTTCTTCCCCACAACCATCAGGCTGTTAAACACTATAGAACTCCAGATTCAGGGACAGTTTCTTCCCAGCTGTTAACAGGTAACTGAACCATCCTACCACAACCAGAGAGCAGTCCTGAACTACTATCTACCTGATTGGTGACCCTCGGACTATCCTTGATCGGACTTTGCTGGCTTTACCTTGCACTAAACGTCACTCTCTCATCGTGTGTTCCAGGCATGAATGCTGATATGGGCACCCTTAGTGTTGCAGTGGCAGAGATGCTGCCTCGCAGCGCCAGAGACCTGGGTTCGATGCTGACCTTGGGTGCTGTCTGTGTGGAGTTTGCATGTTCTCCCTGTGACCGGGACCAAAGGGGCTGTGACTGTAGATGCTGGTTAGGCACAAAAGGACACAAAGTGCTGGAGTAATTCAGCAGGTCATAGAAGCATGGAAATATAGGTGGAGTAGGCCGTTCGGCCCTTCGAGCCAGCACCGCCATTCAACATGATCATGGCTGATCATCTAAAATCAGTACCTCCTTCCTGCTTTTTCCCCATATCCCTTAATTCCTTTAGCCCGAAGAGCTCTCTCTTGAATTGGACTCAAGTCCAGCGAATTAGACTCCACTGCCTTCTGTGGCAGAGAATTCAACAGATTCACAACTCTTTGGGTGAAAAGGTTTTCCCTCATCTCAGTCCTAAATGGCCCACCCCTTATTCCTAAACTGTGACCCCTGGTTCTGGACTCCTCCAACATCGGGAACATGTTTCATGCATCTAGCCTGTCCAATCCATTAAGAATCTTATATGTTTCTCTAGGCAGCATTTCTGGAGAACATGGATAGGTGATGTTTCAGGTTGAGGCTCTTCTTCTGACCTTATCTTCTGCCTCTTCCCCAACATTGAAGAAGGGTTTCGACCCAACATGTCAACGAACCATGTTCATAGAGTCACACAGCGTGGAAACAGGCCCTTCGGCCCAACTTGCCTACATGCCCCATCTACACTATTCCCACCTGCCTGCGTTTCCCTGTTCTCCAGAGATGTTGGCGCTGACCCGTTGAGTTACTCCAGCACTTTGTGTCTTTTTTTTGTGAATGTATTGCCTGACTTTATTTGAAGCCATTTATTTTGAGGTATTTGAGGATGGACAGTCTTGCTATTGAGGGAGTGCAGCGTAGGTTTACAAGGTTAATTCCCGGGATGGCGGGACTGTCATATGCTGAGAGAATGGAGCAGCTGGGCTTGTACACTCTGGAGTTTAGAAGGATGAGAGTCCTTCTCAGGTCCCTTGCAGGGACCAACGGGTGAATTCATCATGGGGAACAAGGACATGGCAGACCAATTGAATAACTACTTTGGTTCTGTCTTCACTAAGGAAGACATAAATAATTTGCCGGAAATAGCAGGGGATCGCGGGTCAAATGAGATGGAGGAAATGAGTGAAATCCAGGTTAGCCGGAAAGTGGTGTTAGGTAAATTGAATGGATTAAAGGCCGATAATTCCCCAGGGCCAGATAGGCTGCATCCCAGGGTACTTAAGGAAGTAGCCCCACGAATAGCAGATGCCTTAGTGATTATTTTTCAAAACGCTTTAGATTCTGGAGTAGTTCCTGAGGATTGGAGGGTAGCTAATGTAACCCCACTTTTTAAAAAGGGAGGGAGAGATTTAACGGGGAATTACAGACCAGTTAGTCTAACATCGGTAGTGGGGAAACTGCTAGAGTCAATTATTAGAGATGGGATAGCAGCGCATTTGGAAAGTGGTGAAATCATTGGACAAAGTCAGCATGGATTTACGAAGGGTAAATCATGTCTGACGAATCTTATTTAATTTTTTGAGGATGTAACTAGTAGAGTGGATAAGGGAGAAGCAATGGATGTGTTATACCTGGACTTTCAGAAGGCTTTCGATAAGGTCCCACACAAGAGATTGGTATACAAATTTAAAGCACACGGTATTGGTGGTTCAGTATTGATGTGGATAGAGGACTGGCTGGCAGACAGGAAGCAAAGAGTAGGAGGGAATGGGTCCTTTTCAGGATGGCAGACAGTGACTAGTGGGGTGCCGCAAGGCTCAGTGCTGGGACCCCAGCTATTTACAATATACATTAATGATTTGGATGAGGGAATTAAATGCAACATCTCGAGTTTGCGGATGACACTGGGGGGCAGTGTTAGCTGTGAGGAGGATGCTAGGAGGCTGCAAGATGAGCGATAGACTGGGTGAGTGGGCAAATGCATGGCAGATGCAGTATAATGTGGATAAATGTGAGGTTATCCACTTTGGTGGCAAAAACAGGAAGGTAGACTATTATTTGAATGGTGACCGATTAGGAAAAGGGGAGATGCAGCGAGACCTGGGTGTCATAGTACACCAGTCATTGAAAGTAGGCATGCAGGTGCAGCAGGCAGTGAAGAAAGCGAATGGTATGTTGGCATTCATAGCAAAAGGATTTGAGTACAACAGCAGGGAGGTTCTACTGTAGTTGTATAGGGTCTTGGTGAGGCCACACCTGGAGTATTGCGTACAGTTTTGGTCTCCTAATCTGAGGAAAGACATTCTTGTCATAGAGGGAGTACAGAGAAGGTTCACCAGACTGATTCCTGGGATGGCACGACTTCCATATGAAGAAAGACTGGATAGACTCGGCTTGTACTCGCTGGAATTTAGAAGATTGAGGGGTGATCTCATAGAGACTTACAAAATTCTTAAGGGGTTGGACAGGCTAGATGCAGGAAGATTGTTCCCGATGTTGGGGAAGTCCAGGACAAGGAGTCGCAGTTTAAGGATAAGGGGGAAGTCTTTTAGGACCGAGATGAGAAAATCGTTTTTCACACACAGAGTGGTGAATCTGTGGAATTCTCTGCCACAGAAGGTAGTTGAGGCCAGTTCGTTGGCCATATTTAAGAGGGAGTTGGATGTGGCCCTTGTGGCTGAAGGGATCAGGGGGGTATGTAGAGAAGGCAGGTACAGGATATTGAGCAGCCATGATCATATTGAATGGCGGTGCAGGCTCGAAGGGCCGAATGGCCTGCTCCTGCACCTAATTTCTATGTTTCTATGAGAGGGAATCTCATTGAAACATATAAGATTGTTACGGGTTTGGGGGTACACAAAAAGCTGGAGAAACTCAGCGGGTGCAGCAGCATCTAAGGAGCGAAGGAGATAGGCGACGTTTCGGGTCGAGACCCTTCTTCAGACGGGTTACGGGTTTGGACAGGCTAGAGGCAGGAAACATGGTCCCGATGTTGGGGGAGTCCAGAACCAGGGGCCACAGTTTAAGAATAAGGAGTAAGCCATTTAGAATGGAGACGAGGAAACACTTCTTCACACAGAGAGTGGTTAGTCTGTGGAATTCTCTGCCTCAGAGGGCGGTGGAGGCAGGTTCTCTGGATGCTTTCAAGAGAGAGCTAGATAGGGCTCTTAAAAATAGGGGAGTCAGGGGATAGTCAGCGGTGCTGGCTCGAAGGGCCGAATGGCCTACTCCTGCACCTATAGTCTATTGTCTATTGATATGGGGAGAAGGCAGGAACTGGGTACTGATTGGGGGTGATCAGCCACGATCACATTGAATGGGGGTGCTGGCTCGAGGGGGCGAATGGCCTACTGCACCTATTGTCTATTGTCTATTTTTTCTTAGTTTGGACCAAGAAGCCAGGCCAACTTGGCAGAGAGTGTCAGACTGAGTCTTCAATATGAAGAAGCAAAGAGAAGGTAAATATGAATGGCGTATACACGTTGCTTGCTGCATACCAATTCATAGAAACATAGAAACATAGAAATTAGGTGCAGGAGTAGGCCATTCGGCCCTTCGAGCCTGCACCGCCATTCAATATGATCATGGCTGATCATCCAACTCAGTATCCCGTACCTGCCTTCTCTCCACACTCTCTGATCCCCTTAGCCACAAGGGCCACATCTAACTCCCTCTGAAATATGAACTGGCCTCCACTACCCTCTGTGGCAGAGAGTTCCAGAGAATCACCACTCTCTGTGTTAAAAAAATCCTTCTCATCTCAGTCCTAAAGGATTTCCCCCTTATCCTTAAGCTGTGACCCCTTGTCCTGGACCTCACCAACATCGGGAACAATCTTCCTGCATCTAGCCTGTCCAACCCCTTAAGAATTTTGTAAGTTTCTATAAGATCCCCTCTCAATCTCCTAAATTCTAGAGAGTATAAACCAAGTCTATCCAGTCTTTCTTCATAAGGCAGTCCTGACATCCCAGGAATCAGTCTGGTGAACCTTCTCTGCACTCCCTCTATGGCAATAATGTCCTTTCACACATCTCCTTTAAAGGAACTTCCTTTAATTCTGAGGCTGTGACCTCCAGTTCTAGACTCTCCCACTAATGGAAACATCAGCCTTCATCTTCTTCTTGCGTATGGTGTACACAGCCTAAGTTGTAGGTCAACTTGTTCTATTTGATCTTGCATTCGTCGAAATGTGGACCATGTTCGTCGAGTGGACCATGTGAAGGTTGCAATCTCCCACCCCCATAAATACATATTACATAGAAAATAGGTGCAGGAGGAGGCCATTTGGCCCTTCGAGCCAGCACCGCCATTCATTGTGATCATGGCTGATCGTCCCCTATCAATAACCCGTGCCTGCCTTCTCCCCATATCCCTTGACTTCACTAGCCTCTAGAGCTCTATCTAACTCTATCTTAAATCCATCCAGTGACTTGGCCTCCACTGCCCTCTGTGGCAGGGAATTCCATAAATTCACAACTCTCTGGGTGAAAACGTTTTTTCTCATCTCAGTCTTAAATGACCTCCCCTTTATTCAAAGACTGTGGCTCCTGGTTCTGGACTCGCCCAACATTGGGAACATTTTTCCTGCATCTAGCTTGTCCAGTCCTTTTATAGTTTTATATGTTTCCATAAGATCCCCCCTCATCCTTCTAAACTCCAGTGAATACAAGCCTAGTCTTTTCAATCTGTTCATACGTTGTAAGAGCAGAATTAGGCCATTCAGCCCATCAAGTCTACTCTGCCATTCAATCAAGGCTGATCTGTCTCTCTCTCTCAACCCCATTCTACTGCCTTCTCCCCATACATCCTTTTTTCTAGGGGCAATTTACAGAAGCCAATTCACCCACAATCCTGCACGTACTAATTAAGAATTTATCAATCCCAACCATAAAAATATCCACTGACGGCCTCCAACAGATTCACCACCCTATGGCTACTGATATTTGTCCACTTCTCCTTTAAAGGAACTTCCTTTAATTCTGAGGCTGTGACCTTCAGTTCTAGACTCTCCCACTAATGGAAACATCAGCCTTCATCATTGTGAAGGCTTCGTCCTGTTGCTATTTATGATATGCACATCACCAGGGAACAGGGGCAGGGGAATGGTTTGTCCCCCATTGTCAAGCTGCATTGCTAAGAGCATCACGGTGGAGCAGCGGTAGTTGCTGCCTCACAGCGCCGGAGACCCGGGTTCGATCCTGACCATGGGTGCTGTCTGTATGGAGTTTGTACGTTCTCACTGTGACCGAGTGGGTCTTCTCCAGGTGCTCCAGTTTCCTCACACACTCCAAAGACGTGCAGGATTGTGGGTGAATTGGGTTCTGTAAATTGCCCCTAGAATAAAGGATGTACGGGATGATCACTGGTCGGCAAGGACTCCATGCCTCATTGCTCATCTCACTTTCAACTTTAACCACATAAGAGAGTAAAGTAAACATTGTAGTCATGGAGTCAACGAGTGATATAGCGTGGAAACAGGCCCTTTGGCCCACATTGCCCACACCAACCAACATGCCCCATCTACTCTGGTCCCACCAGCCTGCGTTTGGTCTATATCCCTCTAAACGTCCTATCCTTGTACCAGTCTAAATGTTTCTTGAACGTTGTGATAGTCCCTGCCTCAACCACCTTCTTTAGTTTCGTTTTATAGAGATATAACACAAAACAGGTCGGTCAGCCCACCGAGTCCACGCCGACCAGCGACCCTCATACACACACTATCCAACACACTGGGGACAATTTACAAGTTTTACCGGAGCCAACTAGCCTACAAACCTGCACGTCTTTGGAGTGCAGGAGGAAACCGGAGCACCCGGAGAAAACCCACGGAGTCACGGGGAGAACGTACAAACTCCATACAGACAGCACCCGTAGACAGGATGGAACCCAGGTCTCTGGCGCTGTGAGGCGGAGAAACATGTTCCCGATGTTGGAGGAGTCCAGAACCCAATAAGATAGAACTATTGGTAGAGGGGATCTTATTGAAACATAACATTATTAAGGGTTTGGACACGCTGGAGGCAGGAAACAGGTTCCCAATGTTGGGGGAGTCCAGAACCAGGGGCCACAGTTTAAGGGGTAAGCCAGTTAGAACGGAGACGAGGAAAACCTTTTTCACACAGAGAGCGGTGAGTCTGTGGAATTCTCTGCCTCAGAGGGCGGTGGAGGCCAGTTCTCTGGATGCTTTCAAGAGTTAGATAGGGTGCTTAAAGATAGCGATCAGGGGATATGGTGAGGAGGCAGGAACGGGGTATTGATTGTGGATGATCAGCCATGATCACATTGAATGACGGTGCTGGCTGGAAGGGCCAAATGGCCTCCTCCTGCACCTATTGTCTATTGTCTATTCAGAGAGAGGGTGGGAGAGAGGGGAAAAGGGTGGGAGGGGGAGGGAAAGTGAGGAAGGAGGGAGAGAGAGCGAGGGAGGGAAAAGAAGGCTTCCAAAATGGCTTCTACATCATCATCTGGTGCTAAAATCAGGAAACAGCTGTTCAAACAGAAGTTTGCAAAGAGATTGCAATGAATGCACTGTCAAGGAACGGGGTACTGATTGGGGATGATCAGCCATGATCACGTTGAATGGTGGTGCTGGCTCAAAGGGCCGAATGGACTACTCCTGCACCTATTGTCTATTGTCTACCACTGTGCCGTCGCACCTGTTTTTTAATGCAAAAGCAGAGAATTATAATAAAGAGATGTTTTCTGTTTGCTCTGTCATGCAGAATAGCGAATATAAAGATCGAGCTGTCGAGGCTGGACTCGGAGGCGTGGCCAGGGCTGCTGGACGTTGAGCGAGACAAGTTGATGTTGATGAACGAGAAGGAGGAGCTGCTGAAGGAGCTGGAGTTCGTGACGCTTCGCAACTGTCCCAACAACGAGTGCGAGCAGCTGGAGGCGCGCAGGAGGCGGCTGGAGGGGGAATTGCACTCTGCTCCCTGCACCAGCACCAACGCACTGGCCCAGAGGTTGGTGCCCATCACACAGGCCGGGCCGGGCCAAGCCAGGTCAACATGGTGACCAAGAGGCTTAAGGGCGTGTCCCACTTGGCCGTCATTTGCGCGCCATTTACGCGACCCGGTAGTGTTGGGGTAGCGCGGGAGGGGCGCATGGAGAGTCGTGGAGGAGAGTTGAGTTGCGCGCTCAGGATTTCGTGCTGCACTAAATCCAGCCTGTCGCATAAATGATGGCCAGGTGGGACCCTTCTTCAGACTGAAACATCATCCATTCCTTCTCTCCAGAAATGCTGCCGGTCCCGTTGAGTTACTCCTGCATTTTGTGTCTATCTTCAATTTAAACCAGCATCTGCAGTTCCTTCCCAAAGATTAATTTGGTCTGCAGCTTGCTACTTTTCATTCACCTCTTTGTTTGAATAGGGGCATTGCATCTGCAGTTTTTTCCAATTGCTAGCAACACTCAAGAAACTGGAGCATTTTAGAAAATCACCATAAATATCATAAACTGGGTAAATATAATAAACTGGGCATTCAAATTACGTCACACACTCTAGACGGCTGTGCGGACACATGATGATGCGCGCGACAGTCGAGTGACCGGCGCACGTCTTTCCCGGCCTGTCGCGTAAGTGACAGCCAAGTGGGACAGGCCCTCTAGAATCATAGAGCAGTACAATCATAGGTAGAGCCACAGATTCAACTTAGACAACAGCAGCGAAGAACGATATGTGCGTTGGCACTTTTATCTCTACAAAAACAGGTTACAAGCAGGATTGCCAAGTGGCCCATATTAGCCGGGACATCCCGTATATTGGGCTAAATTGGTTTGTCCCGTACGGGACCGCCCTTGTCCCGTATTTGACCGCTACTACTCGGGTCGAGGGGACTGCCGGTTCAGAGCGCCGTGTCCGGCCGCGCCTCACCCGTCCCGACGTAGTGCAGCCCGTGGAGTGCAGCAGCGCCTCGCCCGTGACCCCGTCGGTCGGTCGGCAGCTCGGCCAGCTGTCCAACCTTCGGACCCTCGCTTACTGCAGAGGTCCTTCTGCAGATGTATAGAGCCCTAGTGAGACCACACCAGGAGTATTGCCTGCAGTTTTGGTCCCCTAATTTGACGAAGGACATTCTTGCTATTGAGGAAGTGCAGCGTAGGTTTACAAGGTTAATTCCCGGGATGGCGGGACTGTCATTTGCTGCGAGAATGGAGCGGCTGGGCTTGTATACTCTAGAGTTTAGAAGGATGAGAGGGAATCTCATTGAAACATATAAGATTATTAAGGGTTTGGACACGATAGAGGCAGGAAAGCTGTTCCCGATGTTGGGGGAGTCCAGAACCAGGGGCCACAGTTTAAGAATAAGGGGTAAGCTATGTAGAACAGAGACGAGGAAACACTTTTTCTCACAGAGAGTGGTGAGTCTGTGGAATTCTCAGCCTCAGAGGGTGGTGGAGGCCGGTTCTCTGGATGCTTTCGAGAGAGAGCTAGATAGGGCTCTTAAAAATAGCGGAGTCAGGGGATATGGGGAGAAGGCAGGAATGGGGTACTGGTTGTGGATAATCAGCCATGATCACATTGAATGGCGGTGCTGGCTCGAAGGGCCGAATGGCCTACTCCTGCACCTATTGTCTATTGTTTACTAGTGGAAGAGTCCGGGACCAGAGGTCACAGCCTCAGAATTAAACGATGTTCCTTTAGGAAGGAGATGAGGAGGAATTTATTTAGTCAGAGAGTGGTGAATCTGTGGAATTCTTTGCCTCAGACAGCAGTGGAGGCCAAGTCAAAGGCAGAGATAGTTACATTCTTGATTAGTTTAGATACAGCGTGGAAACAGGCCCTTCAACCCATCGGGTCTGTGCTGACCAGCGATCCCCACACATTAACACTATCCTACACCCACTAGGGATAATTTTTACATTTACACCAAGCCAGTTAACCTACAAACCTGCACGTCTTTGGAGTGTGGGAGGAAACTGAAGATCTCGGAGAAAACCCACGTAGGGTTTGGCAATAAGTACTCCTGTTTGAGTACTGATGGGGGGCACAGCCTACCTGGGGGTAGCAACAGCGACCGGGCCTCCGGTACAAAGATCGGACCTGTTGCTCAGAAGGGTAAGGAAAAGAAGAGGAGGGCAGCAGTAATAGGGGACTCTATAGTTAGGGGGTCAGATAGGCGATTCTGTGGACGCAGTCAGGAGACCCGGATGGTAGTTTGCCTCCCTGGTGCCAGGTTCCGGGATGTGACTGAACGGGTCCAAGATATCTTGAAATGGGAGGGAGAGGAGCCAGAGGTTGTGGTACATATAGGTACCAATGACATAGGTAGAAATAGAGAGGTCCTGAAAGGAGAATTTAGGGAGTTAGGAAGAGTGTTAAGGAGAAGGACCGCAAAGGTAACAATCTCAGGATTACTGCCTGTGCCACGCGACAGTGAGAGTAGGAAAGGAGCAAGGTGGAGGATAAATGCGTGGCTAAAGGACTGGTGCAGAGCGCAGAGATTCAAGTTTCTGGATCATTGGGACCTCTTTTGGGGAAGGTGTGACCTGTACAAAAAGTACGGGTTGCACTTGAACCCAAGGGGAACCAATATCCTGGCGGGGAGATTTGCAAATGCTACTGGGGAGACTTTAAACTAGATCGGTTGGGGGGAGGGACTCAGATAGAGAAGGCAAGTAGTCCGTTTGTGAGGCAGGAGGCAGAGAAGAGAAGCAGTCGGATGCAACACGTTGGGAGGAAAGAAGATAAAAATAACAAACGGAGAATAAGAAGTGGAGGGTTTCTTAAATGTGTGAGCAGAGACAGAGGGGTGTAAAATGAGGATAGGAGCAATAGGTAGCGAGGTGAAAAGTGGCAGGAAAACAAATCCAGGGTGACTTCAATCTACATATAGATTGGGTGAATCAAATTGGCAGGGGTGCTGAGGAAGACGATTTCTTGGAATGTATGCGGGATAGTTTTCTAAACCAACATGTGGAGGAACCAACGAGAGAGCAGGCTATTCTAGATTGGATATTGAGTAATGAGGAAGGGTTAGTTAGCAGCCTTGTTGTACGTGGCCCCTTGGGCAAGAGTGACCATAATATGGTTGAGTTCTTCATTAGGATGGAGAGTGACATTGTTAATTCAGAAACACGTGTCCTGAACTTAAAGAAAGGTAACTTTGAGGGTATGAGACCTGAATTGGCCAAGATGGACTGGCAATTGATTCTTGAAGGGTTGACGGTGGATATGCAATGGAAGGCATTTAAAGACTGCATGGATGAACTACAACAATTGTTCATCCCAGTATGGCAAAAGAATAAATCAGGGAAGGTGGCGCAACCGTGGAAATCAGGGATAGTATCAAAGGGAAAAGATGAAGCGTACAAATTAGCCAGAAAAAGCAGCCTACCAGGGGACTGGGAGAAATTCAGAGACCAACAAAGGAGGACAAAGGGCTTAATTAGAAAAGGGAAAATGGAGTATGAAAGAAAACTGGCAGGAAACATAAAAACTGACTGCAAAAGTTTTTATCGATACGTGAAGCGCAAAAGATTAGTTACAACAAATGTAGGTCCCTTGCAGTCAGAAAGGGCGAGTTGATTTTTTGAGGATGTAATTTTTTGAGGATGTAAGGTCCCACACTAGAGATTGGTATACAAACTTAAAGCACATGGTATTGGTGGT
The DNA here is from genome assembly GCA_035221665.1 of Okamejei kenojei. Lineage (NCBI taxonomy): Eukaryota > Metazoa > Chordata > Chondrichthyes > Rajiformes > Rajidae > Okamejei > Okamejei kenojei. The sequence continues at coordinate 5,075,934 of CM069133.1, forward strand.
TCAGTATTGATGTGGATAGAGAACTGGCTGGCAGACAGGAAGCCAAGAGTAGGAGTGAACGGGTCCTTTTCAGGATGGCAGACAGTGACTAGTGGGGTGCCGCAAGGCTCAGTGCTGGGACCCCAGCTATTTACAATTTAGATTAATGATTTGGACGAGGGATTAAATGCAACATCTCGAAGTTTGCGGATGACACGAAGCTGGGGGGTAGTGTTAGGTGTGAGGAGGATGCTAGGAGGCTGCAGGATGACCTGGATAGACTGGGTGAGTGGGCAAATATAACCATATAACCATATAACCATATAACAATTACAGCACGGAAACAGGCCCTCTCGGCCCTTCCAGTCCGTGCCGACCATTTGTTTTCCCCTAGTCCCATCTACCTGCACTCAGACCATACCCCTCCATTCCCTTCACGTCCATATACCTATCCACTTTACTCTTAAATGTTAAAATCGATCCTGCCTCCACCACTTCTGCTGGAAGCTCATTCCACACAGCCACCACCCTCTGAGTAAAGATGTTTCCCCTCACATTACCCTGAAACCTCTGTCCCTTAATTCTCATGTCATGCCCTCTTGTTTGAATCTTCCCTACCCTCAATGGGAAAAACGTATCCACGTCAACTCTGTCTATCCCTTTCATCGTTTTAAAGACCTCAATCAAGTCCCCCCTTAACCTTCTGCGCTCCAAAGAATAAAGACCTAACTTGTTCAACCTATCTCTGTAACATAGTTGCTGGAACCCTGGCAACATTCTTGTAAATCTCCTCTGTACTCTCTCTATTTTGTTGACATCCTTCCTATAACTAGGCGACCAAAATTGTACACCATACTCCAGAATTGGTCTTACCAATGCCTTGTACAATTTTAACATTACTTCCCTACTCCTATATTCAATGCTCTGATTTATAAAGGCCAGCACACCAAAGGCTTTCTTTACCACCCTATCTACATGCGATTCCACCTTCAGGGAACTATGCACAGTTATTCCTAGATCCCTCTGTTCCACAGCATTCCTCAATTCCCTACCATTTACCATGTACGTCCTATTTTGATTTGTCCTGCCAAGATGTAGCACTTCACACTTATCAGCATTAAACTCCATCTGCCATCTTTCAGCCCACTTTTCCAAATGGCCCAAATCTCTCTGTAGACTTTGAAAATCTACTTCATTATCCACAACACCACCTATCTTAGTATCATCTGCATACTTACTTATCCAATTTTCCACCCCATCATCCAGATCATTGATGTACATGACAAACATGGCATGGCAGATGCAGTATAATGTGGATAAATGTGAGGTTATCCACTTTGGTGGCAAAAACAGGAAGGTAGACAATTATTTGAATGGTGACCGATTAAGAAAAGGGGAGATGCAGCGAGACCTGGCTGTCATGGTACACCAGTCATTGAAAGTAGGCATGCAGGTGCAGCAGGCTGTGAAGAAAGCGAATGGTATGTTGGCATTCATAGCAAAAGGATTTGAGTACAAGAGCAGGGAGGTTCTACTGCAGTTGTACAGGGTCTTGGTGAGGCCACACCTGGAGTATTGCGTACAGTTTTGGTCTCCTAATCTGAGGAAAGACATTCTTGCCATAGAGAAGGTTTACCTGACTGATTTCTGGGATGGCACGACTTCCATATGAAGAAAGACTGGATAGACTTGGCTTGTACTCGCTGGAATTTAGAAGATTGAGGGGTGATCTCATAGAGACTTACAAAATTCTTAAAGGGTTGGACAGGTAGATGCAGGAAGATTGTTCCCAATGTTGGGGAAATCCAGGACAAGGGGTCACAGTTTAAGGATAAGGGGGAAGTCTTTTAGGACCGAAATGAGAAAATCGTTTTTCACACAGAGAGATGTGAATCTGTGGAATTCTCTGCCGTGGAAGGTAGTTGAGGCCAGTTCGTTGGCTATACTTAAGAGGGAGTTGGATGTGGCCCTTGCGGCTGAAGAGATCAGGGGGTATGGAGAGAAGGCAGGTACGGGATACTGAGTTGGATGATTAGCCATGATCATATTGAATGGCGGTGCAGGCTTGAAGGGCCGAATGGCCTGCTCCTGCACCTAATTTCTATGTTTCTATGTAGGTTACGGGGAGAACGTACAAACTCCGTACAGACAGCACCCGTAGTCAGGATCGAACCCGAGTCTCCGGCGCTGCATTTGCTGTAAGGCAGCAACTCTACCGCTGCGCCACCGTGCCGTATACGGGTGTCAGGGGTTATGGGGAGAAGGCAGGAGAATGGGGTTCAGAGGGAGAGATAGATTAGCCATGATTGGATGTCGGATGGGCCGAATGACCTGATTCTGCTCCCATAACTTACGAACTCACGAACTTATAATGCTTTAATTTTCAGGTTAAAGTTACAAGAGAAGAGAAAGCGTCTAGTTCAGCAACTGGAGGAGGCGACCCAGCTAACCTTGTTCCTGCACTCACAGCTCAAGAGGTACGTGCTTTCTCACAAAGAAATTTCAAACCCTTGGTGGCAATCGGTCAGTCATGGGATCACACAGCGTGGAAACAGGCCCTTCAGCCCAACTTGTCCGCACCGGCCAACATATCCCATCCACACTAGTCCCACCTGCCTGCGCTTGGCCCATATCCCTCCAAACCTGTCCTATCCATGTTCCTGTTTAAGAAGGAATTGCAGATGCTGGAAAATCGAAGGTAGGCAAAAATGCTGGAGAAACTCAGCAGGTGAGGCAGCATCTATGGAGCGAAGGAAATAGGCAATGTTTCGGGCTGAAACCCTTCTTCAGACAGATGTGAGGGTGGTGGGGGGGGGGGGGGGGGGGGGGGGAGCCAGTGGGCTGAAGGAGAGCTGAGAAGGGGAGGAGAAAATAGGGACTACCTGAAATTAGAGAAATCAATGTTCATACCGCTGGGGTGCAAACTGCCCAAGCTGCTCCTCCACGGGGAGAACATACAAACTCCGTACAGACAGCACCCCGAATCAGGATCGAACCCGGGTCTTGGACGAAATAAGGCAGCAACTCTACCGCTGCCCCACAGCGCCACCTGGGAATACATTGCTGCCTTACAGCGCTAGAGACCCGGGTTCCATCCTGACTACGGGTGCTGTCTGTACGGAGTTTACACGTTCGCCCCGTGACCGGCGTGGGTTTTCTCTGGGCGCTCCGGTTGCATCCCACACTCATCAGATGGAACCCGGGTCTCTGGCGCCGTGAGGCAGCAATTCTACCGCTGCGCCACCATGCCTCCCCGTATTCTGTGTTGCCATGGTCACCGTTTTGCGTGAGGAAATACTTCACGAAGGCCTGGATAGAGTGGATGTGGAGGATGTTTCCACTAGTGGGAGAGTCTAGGACCAGAGGCCACAGCCTCAGAATTAAAGGACGTTCTTTTAGGAAGGAGATGAGAAGGAATTTCTTAAGTCAGAGGGTGGTGAATCTGTGGAATTCATTGCCACAGAAGGCAATAGACAAAAGACAATAGACAATAGGTGCAGGAGTAGGCCATTTGGCTCTTCAAGCCATGTGATTCAATGAGATCATGGCTGATCATCCCCAATCAGTTCCTGCCTTCTCCCCATATCCCCTGACTCCGCTATCTTTGAGAGCCCTATCTAGATAGTGTTAATATGCGGGGATCGCTGGTCGGCGCGGACCCAGTGGGCCGAAGGGCCTGTTTCTCAGCCACAGAATGCTGTGGAGGCCAAGTCAGTGGATATTTTTAAGGCAGAAAGATAGATAGATTCTTGCTCAGTACAGGTGTCGGGGGTTATGGGGAGAGGCAGGAGAATGGGGTTAGGGGGGAGAGAGAGATCAGCCATGATTGAATGGCGGAGTAGACTTGATGGGCCGAATGGCCTAATTCTGCTCCTTTCACTTACTAACCGTGAAATCTCTTCTCACGCTCTAACGCTGTCTTCTTTCTCACCAGCCTATCTGCGAGCACGTTGAGTGTGTCTTCGGGGAGTAGCCTGGGATCACTCGCCTCGAGCCGCGGATCGCTCGACACCTCCAGCAGAGGTTCTTCCCTCAACTCATTGAGTTCCGCCGAGCTGTATGGCAGTCTCTCGGATCAGCCAGCGGTGGACCTGGACTCCCAGTACAAGCTGGACTTCATGCTGCAGGAGAAAGCGGCCTACAGCCCCTCCGCTATCGCCACCATCCACGAGCACGAGGTGGCGCGGGGACTGGGCGCCGACGAACCCACCGACCCCTCAGCCCCGCGGCCCCCAGCCGCCAAGCCCCCCAAGTCCTTGACCTCCTTGAGTTCCAGGTCCTCTCTCTGCTCCCTGTCGCCCCCCGGCTCACCCCTAGACTCGGACGCGGCCTTCCTGCCGCCCGTGCAAGACTCGCCGCCCCATCGGCCGACGGTGGTCTTAGAGGAGCGCCGAGCGGCCTGGGACTTTGCTGTTCTCCGACCCCACGGTGACGGCAGTGGGGAGAGCCAAGCGTTGGTGGAACCAGGGCAAGCCAGCCATACCCCAGTGCCTAACCTGGACCCTGGCATCGAGGGCAGTGATGGGCAGAGCAGTGATGAACTGGAGCAACCTCTCGCCGCGCCAAACAATGGCAGCGCAGGTAAGAACCTTTAGAATCATAGACTCACGCAGTGTGAACTGTGCGGAGGATGCTATGAGGATGCAGGATGACTTGGGCAGGTTGGGGGAGGGGGCAGATGCATGGCAGTTTAATGTGGATAAATGTGAGGTTACCCACTTTGGAGCCAAGAACGGGAAGGTAAACTATTATCTGAATGGTGTCAGATTAGGAAAAGGGGAAGTACAACGAGACCTGGTGTCCTTGTAGATCAGTCACTGAAAGTAAGCATTGGTAGAGCAGGCAGTGAAGAAAGCTAATGGGATGTTGGCCTTCATAACAAGAGGAGTTGAGTACAGGAGCAAAGATGTCCTTCGACAGTTGTACAGGGCCCTGGTGAGACCGCACCTGGAGTATTGTGTGCAGTTTTGGTCTGCAAATTTGAGGAAGCCATTCTTGCTATTGAGGGAGTGCAGCGTAGGTTCACAAGGTTAATTCCCGGGATGGCTGGACTTTTTCACACGGAGAGTGGTGAGTCTGTGGAATTCTCTGCCTCAGAGGGCGGTGGAGGCCGGTTTTCTGGATACTTTCAAGAGAGAGCTAGATAGGGCTCCTAAAGATAGCAGAGTCAGGGGATATGGGGAGAAGGCAGGAACGAGGTACTGATTGTGGATGATCAGCCATGATCACATTGAATGGTTGGGTCGAAGGGCTGAATGGCCTACTCCTGCACCTATTGTCTATTGTCATATGATGAAAGAATGGAGTGACTGGGCTTGTATTCACTGGAATTTAGAAGGATGAGAGGGAATTTTTAAATTATTAAGGGATTGGACAAGTTTGATGCAGGGAACATGTTCCTGATGTTGGGGGAGTCCAGAACCACGGGCCATAGTTTAAGAATAAGGGGTAGGCCATTTAGAATGGTGATGAGGAAAAAAATATTCACACAGAGAGTTGTGAATTTGTGGAATTCTCTGCCTCAGAAAGCAGTGTAGGTCGATTCACTAGATGCATTCAAAGGAGAGTTAGATAGAGCTCTTAGGGCTAGCAGAATCAAGGGATATGGGGAGAAGGCAGGAACGGGGTACTGATTGTGGATGATCAGCCATGATCACATTGAATGGCGGTGCTGACTCAAAATACCGAATGGCCTTCTCCTGCACCTATTGTCTATGTATCCATGTACTTATGAATTTATTTTGTTAGATTGTGGTGAATCTGTGGAATTCTTTGCCACAGAAGGCTGTGGAGTCCATCAGTGGATTTTTTTTAAGGCAGAGATAGATAGATTCTTGATTAGAACGGGTGTCAGATGTTGTGGGGAGAAAGCAGGAGAATGGGGTTAGGAGGGAGAGATAGATTAGCCATGATTAAATGGCGGAGATGACGATGGGCCGAATGGCCTAATTCTGCTCCCATCAATTTTGACCTTATGGCTTTATGATAGTCCCTGCCTCAACTACCTCCTCTGGCAACTCATTCCATATACTAACCACACTCCGCGTAAAAAATATACTCCTCAGATTCCTGTTAAATATTTCTCACCTCACCTTAAACCCATGTCGTCTGGTTCTCGATTCCCCTACTCTGGGCAAGATACTCTATCCATCTATCTGATCTATTCCTCTCATGATTTTGTACACCTCTGTAAGATCACTTCTCATCGTAGGTCTGCTAAAACCGAAATCTGCTATATAGAGGTCCAATATTGTGAGGGTTTCATGGGAAAAGCTTTTTGCATGATTACAATCGAGCCGTTCACAGTGTACAGATACATGATAAAGGAAATACTGTTTAGTGCAAGAGAGTCCAGTAAAGTCTGATCAAAGATACTCCGAAGGTCTCCAATGAGGTAGACGGTAGTTCAGCACTGCTCTCTGGTTGTGATAGTATGGTTCAGTTGCCTGATATCAGCTGGGAAGAAACTGTCCCTGAATCTGGAGGTGTGCATTTTCACACTTCTGTACCTCTTACCTGATGGGAGAGGGGACAAGAGGGAGTGGCCGGGGTGCGACTGGTCCATGATGATGCTACTGGCCTTGCCGAGGCAGCATGAGGTGTAGATGGAGTCAATGGAAGGGAGGTTGGTTTGTGTGATGGTCTTGGCTGGGTCCACAACTTCATTTTTCTCTGGCCCGCCAACTCACCTGGATTGTCAGCGCAGTTCCAGACCAAGAGTCTAAAGAATGATCTAGACCCTAAAAGATACCTGTCCATGTTCTCCAGAGATGCTGCCTGACCCGCTGAGTCACTCCAGCACTCTGAATCCTTTTGTGTATTAAGCAGTATCTACAGGTGTTTGTTTGCACTACGTATACACTGATAATTCCTTAATTATAATGGACAATCGGCAATACAGGACACTATTACCCCCCCCCCCCCCACCTCCTCGAAGGTTTTATAACGAGGATTTAATGCATACTAGGGTACCTCTCCACCAATTCCAATATTCCCCCACTCTCGCATAGCCCCCAATAGCGCAGATGAGGCTGACGGGTTTCCCGTTGTGGCGCCCCTGATCACCCCTTCCCCCCCACCCTGCCACTTGTCCTTCCCCCCCACCCACTCACTCCATATCCCCCTCTCAACCCCCCCCCCCCCCCCCCCCATCCACTCTTAGCGGCTCTCCGGCAGCGCAGACATTGGGTTCCGATTGTGACGTAGAACACGCAGGTATTACAGCGCAGGTGCAGCTGATAGGCACGGCGTGGAAAAGGGATTTATTAAAACTTAAAATGTGAATAACTCTTAAAACCTCTATCAGGGTGAGCCCTGCCAGCGCCCGTCCTCGCCAGCTGCCGGCTCCCTAAATCCCCCCCACTCTCACTCCTCACCTCCCCAGGGTGGTGAGGGAGTGCAGCATAGGTTTACAACATTAATTCCCGGGATGGCGGGACTGTCATATACTGAGAGAATGGAGCAGCTGGGCTTGTACACTCTGGAGTTTAGAAGGATGAGAGGGATTCTTATTGAAACATATAAGATTGTTAAGGGTTTGGACACACAGGAGGCAGGAAACATGTTCCCGATGTTGGTGGAGTCCAGAACCAGGGGCCACAGTTTAAGAATAAGGAGTAAGCCATTCAGAATGGAGACGAGGAAACACTTTTTCTCACAGAGAGTGGTGAGTCTGTGGAATTCTCTGCCTCAGAGGGCGGTAGAGGCAGGTTCTCTGGATGCTTTCAAGAGAGAGCTAGATAGGTGGCACAGCGGTAGAGTTGCTGCCATACAGCGACTTACAAATAGCGGAGTCAGTGCATATGGGGAGAAGGCAGGAACGGGGTACTGATTGGGGACAATCAACCATGATCACATTGAATGGCAGTGCTGGCTCGAAGGGCAGAATGGCCTACTCCTGCACCTATTGTCTATTGTCTATTGACAGGCAACACCTTTGGAGAAAATGAATGGTTGAATTTTCAGGCCAAGACCCTTCATCAGACTAAGTGTCAGGGGAGAGGGAAACGAGAGATATGAGATGGTACAAAGAATGAATTAATGAAAGTGATGCGAAAAGACAGATCAGAACATTGACTGATTGACTGAAAGGTGCAGGGTGGACAGAGTATAATCATAAAATGAATGGATGAAGGATGGAAACTATTTGCATTTATATTGCTCTTTGCAAACTGTGCTCTACTTTGGTACTCGAGTGAATATTGCAGCGCTTTCAAGTACATGAAGGTACTTTGGGATAAACATGTTCTTTAATGACCACCTGAAGGGCCTTTCCCTCTTTCTCAAGGTAATTCACGAATTCTCCCCAGTTTTCCCCTCGATTCAAACTTGCAGAATGTTCGTAACAAGTCCGTAGGAGGCCGTAGATGTATCGTAGCGGCTCGTTATGCCAGCCGTAGGTACTCGTGGCATCAGGTAATTCGGGACGTTTGTTCCATTCCAATAAGAAATGTCCACGAGTAAAAAAATGTTTGGGATGAAAGAAATTGCAACTTTTTACTCGTAAGGAGGGCATCGAAATAGTCGTGGGAATTCGTAGACATCATCGTATGAGTTTGTGAACATAGTCGTGAAAGGTCGTAGGAGTTCGTAGATTACCACAATCTTTTTTTTAGGTCCTTTAAACTCGGCAGAGGTTTTGAATTCTGTCGTGAAAGTGGGACAGGCCCTTGCAGAGGCAGATAGGCGTCACTTCACTGCAGACACGAGGACCTACAGATGCTGGAGTCTTCAGCAACACACAAAGTTTAGTTTAGTGATATGGCACGGAAACAGGCCCTTTGGCCCATCTCCCCTGCTGGCCATCGGTCACCCATTCACACTCATTCTATATTAACCATATAAATATATCCATATAACAATTACAGCACGGAGACAGGCCCTCTCGGCCCTTCCAGTCCGTGCCGACCATTTGTTTTCCCCTAGTCCCATCTACCTGCACTCAGACCATACCCCTCCATTCCCTTCACGTCCATATACCTATCCACTTTACTCTTAAATGTTTAAATCGATCCTGCCTCCACCACTTCTGCTGGAAGCTCATTCCACACAGCCACCACCCTCTGAGTAAAGAAGTTCCCCCTCACATTACCCCGAAACCTCTGTCCCTTAATTCTCATGTCATGCCCTCTTGTTTGAATCTTCCCTACCCTCAATGGGAAAAACGTATCCACGTCAACTCTGTCTATCCCTTTCATCATTTTAAAGACCTCAATCAAGTCCCCCCTTAACCTTCTGCGCTCCAAAGAATAAAGACCCAACTTGCTCAACCATCAAGTTCAATCATCGCCGATCTATGCCTCTCTCCTAACCCCATTCTTCAGCATTCTCCCCATATCCCCTGACACCCGTACTAATCAAGAATCTATCTATCTCTGCCTTAAATACATCCACTGACTTGGCCTCCACAGCCTTCTGTGGCTAAGAACGTATAAAGTCCATACAGACAGCACCTGAGGTCAGGATGGAACCCGGGTCTCAGGCGCTGTGAGGCAGCAACTCTACCGCTGCGCCACTGTCCTGCCCCAGTTAAGTGGAGGTCGTTTCGTAGTTGGGTCAGTGATGATTAGTTGTTCCACCCTACCATCCTCCACTACTCAGAGCCATGGAACCACAGAGCACGGACACAGGCCCTTCAACCCAACTTTCCCATGCCCACCGAGATACCCCATCTACACAAGTCCCACCTGCCTGTGTTTGGCCCATGTCCCTCTAAACCTTTCCGACCCATGTACCCGTCCAAGTGTCTTTTAAACGTTATGATAGTACCTGCCTCAACTACCTCCTCTGGCAGCTTGCCCCTTGCTCCCACCACTATGGATAAAGCTGCCTCTTAGATTCTTATTAAATCTTTTCCCCATTACCTAAACCTATGTCCTCTGGTTCCTGATTCCCCTGCTCTGGGTAAAAGACTGTGCGTCTACCCGATCTATTGGCCTCATGATTTCATACACCTCTATAGGATCTCCCCTCATCCTCCTGCGTTCCAAGGAATAGAGTCCCAACCAGCCTCAACCTCTCCCTACACTTCAGGCCCTAAGATCCTGGCAATATCCGTGTAAATCTTCTCTGCGCCTCTTTCCGGCTTCATGAGTTTCTCCAGACCCTTGAAAGATTTGAGCTGGCCCAGCTGAAAAATATCACAACCCCCCTGCTGGACCCTCTGCAGTTTGCATATTGGGCCAGTAGATCTGTGGATGATGCTGTCAACCTGGGCCTGCACTGCATCCTCCAGCACCTAGTCCACCAGTGGACATATGCGATGATCCTGTTTGTTGATTTTAGCTTTGCATTCAACACCATTGTGCCAGAGCTTCTACACTCCAAAGTTTCCGAGTTGACTGTGCCTGAACCCCTCTGTCGGTGGATCACCAGCTTCCTGACAGACAGGAAACAGCATGTGAGGCTGGGAAAGCACATCTCAGACCCGCAAACCCTCAGCATAGGGGCACCGCAAGGCTGCGTACTCTCTCCTCTCCTCTCTCTACACCAATGACTGCACCTCCACAGACACCTCTGTCAAGCATCTCAAGTTTGCGGACAACACAACCCTGATTGGGCTGATCCAGGATGGGGAGGAATCTGCCTATAGACAGGAAATGACACAGCTGGCGTCCTGGTGCCATCCCAACAACCTGGAGCTCAATGCTCTTAAGACAATGGAATTGATTGCAGACTTTAGAAGAGCTCCCCCTCCCCTCACCCCACTCACCATCAACAACACCACAGTCACATATGTGGAGTTCTTTAGGTTCCTTGGAACCATCATCTCCAAGGACCTTAAATGGGAGGCCACCATCAACTCCACTGTCAAAAACGCCCAACAGAGGATGTACTTCCTGCGGCAACTGAGGAAGCACAATCTGCCACAGGCAATGATGGTCCAATTTTACTTCGGAGTCACGTGAGTGATTCCGTGAAGAAGGCCCACCAGGAAGGCCCACCAAGAAGACCCACAGTACGTCAGCCGCATTGGCGCAAGCACCAGTCTGGCAGGACACAGCTCCTGCCGGTGGTAAGTTAGACTTAAAAGGTAAGTTTGTTTTTTTACTTACCAGGGGTTTTCAGGCAGGAGCCTCTTTTTACAGAGGTTTTTCCTGCCAGTTTCGCAGCCCGACAAGTTGCCGGTTATGGACTGTGGGGAAATTCCAGTCCGACCGCAAATGCGGATAAACCAGCAAAATTGATCGGCTTGTGAGATAAGGAGCCGCTAACAGTGCAGTTAGCGGCTCCCCAGCTGCAGGGATGCCGTAAAAACGGCAAGATATTTAAGCAGAGTCACTGACAGGTGGGTCAGCGGCTCCCAGCCTGTGGGATGCCGTTGGAACGGCTAGGAAGCAACGCTGGTGCCACTGACAGTGGGGTCAGTGGCTCACAGACGTTGGTCCCCAGTCAAGAAATTACTGGGACTCGTTCAGCCCTATTTGGACTCTGGTGAGTCGAGCTATAAAGGGGTTCTCCTTATAATTAAAAGGAATGTATTTTATAGTGTTTTTTCTTTAAGTAAAAGCTAAAGGCAACGTAAAAGGGTAAAAATATTGGTTGAGGCACAGCCAGAGCATTCCAAGTAAGTTTGGATTATGGCCTGGGTTTGGAAATTGGGCAAAAGTTCTCATGCAAACCACCCATGCAATAAGGCAGGATTGGCATGTTATTATGAAGAATGAAGAGTATCGGACATACTTTTCGAATGTAAAAACTTATTCCTGACTACAACAGATTCATAAGGTAAGAGATACATGTTATACAAATCCCATTACAAAGTTATCAAAGACAATATAACCGTACTATAATAGTAAAGCTTTGCAGTATGGGATAAACTGTTTGCTGGTCATTGGGATTTACCTTTAATTATTATTAGCCTTGTCTCCGCCTTTTGGCAAGAGATTGGGGTTATAGCAATCTGTTACAAAACTGAGTTATTTTCATTAAGAGTAATTGGCAATATAGCAGCTGTGTTGCAAATCAAGAAACTAAAATTGTGTAAGTAGCAATTAGCACAAGGTTGTTAGCAACAATCTGTTGTCAGCTGAGGCTACTTCAGCCACAATGATGAAGTAACAGTATTCCGCATTGCTGAGCATGACAATAACTCATTGAACTTGAACTTGAAACTCGCTACAGTAGTGGGGTCGGTTGAATTCAGTTATTATGAACTGATGTTTAGAACTCTAAGATGAGAAGTTCCAAATACCATCACCTACTCAAAGGTAGTGGAGATTGCATGAGTTACCAATTCTTCAGTTGTTGGTATCAACTAAATATATACACTAAATGCACCCATGAGTAAGGGGTTTTGAGCGAATATACATATTCTACACGCCCAAATTCAAGTTGCTACTCTACAAAAATATCCTGTAATTAATCTCCTTGCCACTGGTGTATCATCCAGTTCAGATCGATAATAACACAGAATAAGTGTTGGATATCGAAGTATGATGAAAGCATGGTTCAATACTTCATCGAATATTCATCATGTTAATGCGTGATTTTCACTCATTGCAAAAAATATGTGGCACAACAGAGCGGAGAAATACTTTCTCGCTTCAATAGGAGGAATGGTCTTTATGTCTTCCTCATTTTTTTTTTGCCTCATTAGCTGGGTCTTAAAACAGTCAGCAAGACCTCTCTTGGGTTCGTACTGTCGTACCATGTTGCCTGCTTCATCAGGCATTATGCCACAATGGTATTCGGTTATGCCAAAAAACAAGAACTTGCTGTTTCAAACTGTGGTTCAGGAGACCAGCTTTTGCACAGTAAAACAATTATTGACCTACACATTTGAATGGATTGACTTTTTCCTCAGGTTGTCACATCAAGCCATGAAGGTGCTCACTGCAGTGTGCAGGGATAGCACCCAAAAAACCAGTACATTCCTATTGAGGGGATCAGAAGTGTTGTTAAATGTTAATGTTACATTTAATATGGTACAGATTACTGACATTTCCAGCTCTTTTTACATGGTATTGACAATAATTCAGTTATAGAGACACTACAGCTGCAACATAAGGGAACTATGCTCTCGGGTCCAACCCGGATATCAAGTTGTTGAAAGATCTTGACACAAGTTCTCCCACTACAAGGTTATGCAGTTGGTTATTGAAAATGTGTGACCATTACTTCACCAAGGGGTTCCAGCTACATCCTTAGTTATGACACTTATATCAGCACAACAATTGCAAACATTGTGGCTAGATAGGATGGAATTGGCTGCAGGTGCCATTACCTTTACATTCTGGTCTACACAACCAGAGAAGACTAGGGGGTAGCATGATTGAAGATCATTTTGATCCCCCACGGTCTCACTTCTATGTTATCTAGGCCACCAGAATCCTAAGAAGTATGGAATCAGCACTGTTTATTAGTTAACAAACAACTACACAAAGGTCGGTTCAGACTTTTTTTCAAGGTGGCTGCAGCAAGTTCTGGGTTATACAGGTATTAACACTGACGATTGTATATATCATTCCACCAGGTCAGTATCAATGTCAGCGTATCATTTAGATAGTGTGTTTACATCTCATTCCACTAGGGCAGCAGTTATGTCAGCGGCCAACGCAAGGGATGTGCCTTTCGACCATATTTTGGCGGCCGCCGGATGGGCAAATGAGCTGATGTTTCAGAATTTTTATCATCGCCCGATTTATCAATCCAGGAACTGTTTGCCTATGCCATTTTAAGTACCTAAATTTAAGGGGTAACTGTCCGTTTGTTTTACATTGTTTAAATAAACCCTAATTTCTACATTGAATGCAATATTACTACTAAATGCATTTATTTCTCTTTCGAGTTAATCAATGCAGTGGATGCCGAGATTTGTAAAACTGCGGCATGAAATCACAAAGCTAAAACTCTTCACGGAAAATCACTCACGTGACTCCGAAGTAAAATAGTAAAGAATAAATGAGAACTTTACCAGTTTGAAGTTTGATCTTGATTTTATGAGGAGTTACGTTGGTGATTATGTGCCCGCCACGCCCAACCCTCTCTCATAAAGGATCATATGGTAGTTCTCGAGTCACTGATCTTACTGTTTACTTCGGTGTTGTTTATTTGTGATTTCATACCGCTGCTTTGTTGTTTGGTGCGCATGCGGCCTGGCAGGCCTTCTTCACGTAATCACCAACGTAACTCCTCATAAAATCAAGATCAAACTTCAAACTGGTAAGTTCTCATTTAATCTTACTATTCTATGCGGCCATCATAGAATCTGTCCTCACCTTCTCCATTATGGTCTGGTTTGTCTTAATCACCAAGCACGACAGCTGGAGGCTGCAGCAAATCGTCCGATCAGCAGAGAAGGTTGTTGGCTGCAACCTTCCCCCCATTGACGAACTGTACACTGCAAGGGCCAGGAAGCGAGCGGACAAGATCATCTCTGACTCATCTCACCCTGGCCATAAACTCTTTGAATCGCTTCCCTCTGGAAGGCGACTCCGGACTGTCAAAGCCGCCACAGCCAGACATAAAAACAGTTTTTTTCCACGAGAGTAGCATCTAACGCAATTAACTAAAAATCCGTAGCCGTCCTTTTTGGCTCTGGTATTTTATCGCAGTCTCCGGTAGAAAGTGGCGGATTCAGAAACTCCAAGCCGCTGAGTGTGTTCTTCCGTTCCGACACGGTGCTCCGATCATCCCGGCGAGATGGGCCTGTACAACGACTGCGGAGGCCTCCAAAGACTCTTGACCTACACGGTTGAACCATGACAAAACTTATTGCCTTCCCTCACAGTGGGAAAACGATTAAATTCCGCTGCGTGGTGATGATCATGTTAAACCCTGTCGTGTGGATGAGGTTCTGAAGGGTTGGACAGGCTAGATTGCAGAAAGATTGTTTCCCGATGATGGCAAGATCCAGAACAAGGGTCCACAGTAATAAAGGATAAGGGGTGAAGTCCCTTTTAGTCCCGAGATGAGAAAAACATTTTTCACACCGAGTGGTGCATCTGTGAGAAATTCCTCTGCCATACAGAAGGTAAAATGAGGCCAGTTCATTGTCTATAATTAAAAGGAGTTAGATGTGGCTAAAGGATCGGGAAAGGAGAGAAGGTTCATAGGAAGGGGTATGGATAATACAGGATACTGAATTGTATGATCAGCCATGATCATATTGAATGGCGGTGCAGGCTCGAAGGGCCGAATGGCCTACTCCTGCACCTATTTTCTACGTGTTATTTTTATTCGTGTGGCTGTATGGTAACTCAAATCTCACAGCACCAAGGCAAATCCCTTGTACGTGTACATACTTGGCCAACAAACTTATTGATTCATTCATTCACTTTGTGAATCGCTGAAGGTCGTTGTGTCTGCAGTGAAGTAGTTCTTGTGATGCCTATATGCTCTTCAGTATCTTAAAGACATCGTGTTCGTCCCGAGGTAAACCTGCAGTACTTGAAAGTACTGCAATATTCACTTGAGTACCTAGTGGCCCGCAGTTTGCGAAAAAGCAATATAAATGCAAATAGTTATCATTCTTTCAATTCATTTTATGATTAGTCTTTCAGCTATTTATGCCCACATTGGCTTTTATTTTATAGATTATTGTTTTTGTTATGTAATTTCAATTTCCATTGCAGAATAATTAGACAATCCAATGACAGATTTATCAACGTGGTTGATTTTAAGTGTTTGAGAATCTTTGTAAAGTGCAATAGTCCAATCACGTGTACAGGAACAACATTACAGAGAACACATCAGGAGTCAAGTCCAGAGCGTTATGTTGTCACAGGTCAAACAGATGCAAAAACAATGCGATTTTTACTTGCTGCAGCTCGACAGACAATGCAAACACGGTACTCTGCAAACACCAGTGTAAACAACAAAGAGAAGTTCAGTGTATAAAATTCAAAGTCATGCAGCGTAAAATAAAAAGTCACACGGCGTGAAGAAAGGCCCTTCTACCTTACAGGCCTGAGACCCGGTTCGATCCTGACTACGGTGCTGTCTGGGCGAGTATTGCGGGATCTCCTGCATGGGTTTTTTTCCTCCGGTGCTCTAGTTTATCCTTCCATATTCCAAAGACGTACAGGTTTGTAGGTTAACAGTCTTCTGTAAATTGTGTGTAGGATAGTGTCAGTATTCAGGGGTAATACTGCTCGTGCGCGGAATTCGGTTAGCAGAAGTTAAGAAGCCAACTGTCCAATATTAGCCATGACATCCGTATTTTGGGCTACAATGGTTTTTGTCCCGTTTCGGGAACGCCCTTTTCCAGTATTTGACTTGCTGCTACTCGGGTTCGAGGGGACTGACTGAGTCGTAGCGCTAACGTCGGCCCAGCCCTCACCCGACCTGAGTATGCAGCCGTGGAGTGCAGCAGCAAGTTGGGGGCCTCGCATCCAGTGGCCCCGTCCGGTCAGGCACTCCGCCCGGCTGTCCGACTACAGACCTCTCTTAGCTGCCGACACACCACCACCCCTCCTTCTCATGGCCGATCGTCGGTTCATGAGTTGGACGGAGCGCCGGACTTTGCACCCGGGGCCAACTCATCATTCACCCAGCCACGGCTGAGTCGGTCAACGAATTGCCATCGGGAATTTGTCCCGTATTTTGACCTTATGTCCCTTATTTGGGAGTGAGAAAGTTGGCAACCCGAGCAGAAGGGCCTGGTTCAGAAACTCTAAAATGTGCCCTTGAGGTGGTTTGCGGGAGGTACCCATGGGGAACAAGGTGGAAAGGTGAGGAGAGGGAGATGGCGTCCAAGGAAGGAGATGGCTGGAGGCCCACAACAGCCTGGAACAGGCACCGCTTGTTCATTTCACCAAATTAATTGCCACAGACGGCTGTGGAGGCCACGTCAGTGGATATTTTTAAGGCAGAGATTGAAAAGATTTGATAGTACGTGTGTCGGGGGTTATGAGTGAAAGCAGAGAAATGGTTAGGGAGGGGAGATAGATCAGCCATGATTGAATGGCAGTAGATGGGCTGAATGGCCTAATTCTACTCCTATCACTTATGAACATGACCTTAAGCTAGATGCTAGATTCCAAAATTCGGAATGGCCGACCATTATAATATGATTCTCATGACCCACTCTCCTCCCCCTCCCCCTCCTTCCCTCCTCCCCTCCCCCACCCCTCCCTCTCCTCGCCTTCCCTCTCCTCCCCATCCCTCTCGCTCCCCCCTCCCTCTCCTCCCCCTCCCTCTCCTCCCCCTCCCTCCTCACTCCCCCTCCCTCTCCCACCCCTCCCTCTCCTCCCACTCCCTCACCTCCCCCTCCCTATCCTCCCCACCCGCTCCTCTCCCCTCCTCCCTCCTCCTCCCCCCTCCCTCTCCTCCCCTTCCCTCTCCTCCCCCACCCTCTCCTCCCCGGGGGGGGGGGGGGGGGGGGGGGGCCCCTCCCTCTCCTCCCCCTCCTCCCCTCCCCCCACCCTTTCCTCCCCCTCCCTTTCCTCCCCCTCCCTCTCCCCCTCTCCTCCCCCTCCCTCTCACTGCCCCTCTCCCCCCCTCCCTCTCCCCCCCTCCCTCTCCCCCACCCCTCTCCCCCTCCCTCTCCCCCTCCCTCTCCCCCCTCGCTCACCCCCCTCCACCCCTCATCCTCTCCTCCACCCCCTCCCCCACCGCCCCCCTCCTCTCCTCCCACGTCCCTCCCTCTCCACCCCTCCCTCCCTCACCCCCCCTCCCACCTTCCTCCTCACCCCCTGCCTCCCTCCTACCCGCCCTCCCCCCCCTCTCCCTCCCCCCGCCACTCCCCCCTCCCCCACCCACCCCCTCCCCGCCTTCCCCTCCGCTCTCCCCACCCTCCCCCCTCACCCCTCCCCGCCCCCACCCCCCTCTCCCCACACTCCCCTCCCCTCCCTCCACTCCACCCTCACCCCCCCCCCTCGCCCTCCCTCTCCTCCTCTCCCCCCCCCCACTCCCCCCCTCTCCCCCTCCCTCTCCCCCCCCCATTCCTTCCCCCCCTCAACCCCCCCCCCCCTCCCCCCTCCCCCCCCCCACCCCCCCTCCCCTCCCCCCCCTCTCCCCCCCCCCTCTCTCCTCACCCTCCCTCTCCGCCTCCCCTCCCCCCCCCCCATCCCCCCCCCCTCCCTCCCCTCCCCTCCCCTCCTCCCCCACTCCTCTCCCCCTCCCCCCCCCCCCCTCCCCCCCCTCTCCTCCCCCCTCCCACCCTCTCCCTCCGCCCCCCTCCCCCCCTCTCCCCACCCCTCCCCCCCCCCTCCACCCCTCTCTCCTCCTCCCCACCTCCCCTCCCCACCCCCCTCTCCCCCTCCCTCCTCCCGCTCCCCCTCCCCTCCCCTCCCTCCCCTCTCCCCCCCTCCCCCCCCATCCCCTCCCTCTCTCTCCTCACACCCCCTCCCCCCCCACCCCCCTCCCCCCCTCCCCGCCCCCCCCTCTCCTCCCCCCCCCCCCCCCCCCCCACTCCCCCCCCCCCCCCCCCCCCTCCCCCCCCCCCGCCCCCCCCTCTCTCTCTCTCCCCCCCCCCTACTCTCTCCTCTCTCCTCCCCCCCTCCCCCCCTCTCTCCCTCCTCCCCCCCCTCCCCCCCCCCCCCCCCCCCTCTCCCCTCTCCTCCACCCTCTCACCCCTCCCCCCCCGCTCCCACCTCCCTCCCCCCACCTCCTCCCCTATCTCTCCCCTCTCCCCCTCTCCCCTCCCCTCCCTCCCTCCCCCCTCCACCTCCCCCACCCCCCCTCCCCCCCCTCTCCGCTCCCCCCCGCCTCCCCCCCCGCCCCCCCCCCCCCCCCTCCCCCCTCCCCCCCCTCCCCTCCCATCCCCCACCCCTCACCCCCTCTTCCCCCTCTCCCTCTCCCCCCCCTCTCCCTCTCCACGCCCTCCCCCCCTCCCCCCTCCACCTTCTCCCTCCCCTCCCTCCCTCCCCCCCTCTCCCCCCCCCCCCCTTCCCCCCTCCCTCCCTCCCCCCTCCACCCCCCCCTCCCCCCCCCCCCTCCCTCCCCCTCCACCCCTCTCCCCCCCCCTCCCTCCGCCCCACATCCCCACCCCCCCCTTCTCCCCCCCCCCCCTCCCCTCCCGACCTCCCCCCCCGCCCCCACTCCCCCCCCCCCCCTCCCCCTCCTCCTCCTCCCTCCTCCTCCCCCCCCTCCAACCTCCCCCCTACCCCCCGCCCTCCCCCCCCCTCCCTCCCTCCCCATCCCCCCTCCTCCCACCCCCCTCCCTCCCCCACTCCATCTCCCCTTCACTCCCTCCCCCCCCCCCCTCTCTCCCGTCCTCCCTCCCCCTTCTCCCCCTCTCCTCCCTCCCCGCCCCGCCCCCCCTCCTCACCCCCCCCCTCTTCTCTCTCTCCCCACCCACCCTCCCTCTCTCCCCTCCCTCCCTCTCCCCTCCCTCTTCCCCCCCCCTCCCCCCTCTCTACCTCCCCCCCTCCCTCTCCTCCCACCACCCCCCCCCCTCCCCCTCCCCCCCATATCCCGCTCGCCTCCCCCTCCTCCTCCACCTCCATCCCCACCCCTCCTCTCCCGCTCCCCTTCCTCCCTCTCCCCCCCCCCCCTCCCTCCTCTCCCCGTCCCATCTCCCCCCTCCATCAATCCCCCTCCCTCTCACCTCCCCCCCCCCTCCCTCTCACCTCCTCCCATCTCCCCCTCCCTCCCGTCCGTCCTCCCCCTCCCTCCCCACCCCCTCCTCTCCCCCCCCTCTCCTCCCTCCTCCCCTCCCTCATACCCCCCCTCCCCCCGGAGCCCCCTCCCTCCCTCTCCCCCTCACCCTCTCCTCACCCCCCTCCCCCCCCTCCCCCTCCTTCCCACCCCCTCCACTCCCCTCGCCCTCCCCCCCCTCCTCTCCCCCTTCCTCCTCTCCCACCTCCCAGCCCTCTCCTCACCCCTCCCTCCCACCCCTCCCCCCCTCGCTCTAATCCCCCATCTCCCCCCCTCTCCCTCCACCCTTCCCTCCCCCCCTCCCTCCCCCCCCCTCCCTTTCTCTTCCCCCCCCTCCCCTTCTCCACCCCCCTCCCACCATCCCTCCCCCCCCTCCCCCCCACCCTTCCCCCCCCCTCCCCCCCCCCCTCCCCCCCCCCCCCCCCTCCTCACTCCCCCACCCCCCCCCCTCCTTTTCCCCCCCCTCCTCCCCCCCCCCCCCCCTCCTCCCCCCCCCCCCCTCCACCCCCCCCCCCGCTCTCCTGCCTCCCCCTCCCCCCCGTTCCTCTCCCCCCCCTCCACCCCCCCCTCCCCCCCATCCCCTCCCCCCCCCCCCACCTTCCCTCCCTCCCCCCCCCTCCCCCACATCCCTCCCCACCCCCCTCCTCTCACCCCCCTCTCCTCCCCCTCCTCTCCCTCCTCCTCCTCCCCCCTCTCCCCACCCCCCCCGCACCTTCCCGCCTCTCCCCCTCCCCCCCCCTCCCCTCCCCTCCTCCCCCCCCTCCTCCCCTCCCCCTCCCCCCCCCTCCCCTCCCCCTCCCTCCCCCCCCTCCCCTCCCCCCTCCTCCCCCCCCCTCCCTCTCCGCCCCCTCCCCCTCCCCCCACCCCTCCCCCCATCCCCCCCCCACCCCTCCCACGCTCTCTCCCCCCCCCCCCCCCCACCCCCCCCCTCCCCCTCTCCCCCTCCCCTCCCCCCTCCCTCCCTTCCTCTCCTCCCTCCCCTCCCCCCCCTCCCCCCCCTCCCCACCCCCCCACCCCTCCCCTGCCCCCACCCCCCTGCTCGCCCCCCCACCCCCCCCCCACCCCCCCCCTCCCCCCCCTCCCCCTCTCCCTCTCTCTCCCTCCCCCTCCCCCCCTCGTCCTCGTCCCCTCCCCCCTCCCTCACCCCTCCCCCACCCCTCCCCCCGCGCCCCTCCCCTCCCCCCCTCCGCCCCTCCCCCACCCCCCTGCCCTCCCCCCATCCACTCCCACCCCTCCGCCCTCCCCCCCCCCCCCCCCCCCTCCCTCTCCTCCACCTCCCCTCCCCTCCCCCTCGCCCCTCCCTCCCCCCTCCCCTCCCTCCTCCTCCCCCCCGCTCCCCTCCTCCTCCCCCTCCCCTCACCCCCCCCCTCCCCCACTCTCCCCTCCTCACCACCCCCCCCTCCATCACCCCCTCCACACCCCTCTCCCCCCCCCTACTCCTCCCCTCGCCCCCCCCCCCCCCTCTCCCCTCTCTCCCTCCCTCCCCCCTCCCTCCCCCCCCCCCTCCTCACCCCCCCCACCTCTCCCGCCCCCCTCCACCCCTCCACCTCCCTCCCCTCCCCCTCCCCACCCTCCCTCCCCCACCCCCACCTCCCCATGTACCGCCCCCCTACACCACACTCACCCCTCCCCCTCCCCCCCCACCCCCCTCACCCTCTTCTCCCCTCCTCCCCCCTCCCCCACCACCCACCTCCCCACCCCGCCGCCCTCTCCCCCCCCCCCCCCACCCTCCACCCCTCACCCCGGCCCCCCTCTCCCGCCTCCTCCACATCCCTCCCCCCCTCACCCCCCCCCCCTCCCCCCCGCCTACGCCCCCGCCCCTCCCACTCACCCCCACTCCCCCCTCCCCCCTCCTTTACCCCCCCTCCCCCTCCCTCCCCTCCCCCCCGCCCCTTCCCCCCCCCTCCCCCTCCCCTCCCCCTCCCCCCCCCCCTCCCCTCCTCTCCCCTTCCCCCCCCCCACCACCCGCCATCCCCCCCCCCTCCTCCCACCACCACTCACACCCACAAAATAAAGGGGGGGGGGGGGGGGGGGGGGGGGGGGGGGGGGGGGGGGGGGGGGGGGTTGGGGGGGGGGGGGGGGGGGAAAAGAAAAAAAAAAAAGAGAAGAAAAAAGAGAAAAAAAAAAAAAAACACCCCCCCAAACCACCTCTCCCCCCCCTCTCCTCCCCCCCCCCCCCCATCCCACCCCCACTCCCTCCCCCCCCCCCACTCCACACCTCCCCCCCCCCCCCGACCCCCCCCCGCCCCCCACCCCCCCCACCCCCCCCACCCCCCCCCCCCCCACCCCCCCCCCCACACCCCCACCCCCCCCAACCGCACCCCACCCCCCCCACCCCACCCCCCCGCCCCCACCCCCACACCAACCCCCCTCCCAACCCCTCCACCCACCCTGCCCCACACCCCCACCCCACACCCCACCTCCGCCCCACCACCCCCCCCCACCCACCCCCCCCCCCCCCCCCCCCCACCCCCTCCCCACCCCTCCCCCCACACCCCCACCCCCCACACCAATCAACCACCAACCAACCACACACCCCCCCCCCCCCCCCCCCTCCCCCCCCCCTACCACCCCCCCGCCCCCCCCCCCCACCCCCCCCCCCACCACCATCAACCCCCCGCCACCCCCTCCGCCCCGACCCGCCCACCCCCCCTTCCCCCCCCCACCCCCGCCCCCGCCCACCCCCACACCCCCCCCCACCCCACTTGACCTCACACCACTCCCCACCCCACCCCACCACGCCACCCACCCCTCCCCCTCGTCACCGCCCCCCCCCACTCCCACCCCCCCCACCCCCCACACCCCCCCAAACCCACCCCGTAATTTCCGTCCCACACCGACCCCCACCCACACACACCCCCACCCACACCAGCGACACCCCCACCCCCCACCACCACCACCAACCCGCCCACCCCCCACCACCACCACCACCCACACCCCCCCACCACCACACCCACCACACCCCCCCCCAGCACCACCACCACCACCACCACGCCCCCAAACCCCCTAACCCCCACATAAACACCACCACCCACAACCACCCCCCCCTCTCGCCACCTCCTCCCCCATCCCACCCACCTCAACCCACTCTTCCTTAACCTCGAAACACCTACTCCCTTCCACAACTCTCATCCACTACTCTATTATCCCACTCACCAACTTCCTTTCCTTATTAACCGGTATCCATTCTCCTCTCCATTCTATCCTCTTCTCTAACCATTTTCCTCTTACCTATTCACCTATACCTACTTACCTCTTCCTCCCTCCCACCATTCCTTCTTTCCCTTTGCTCCTTTTCTTCCTCCTCACTCACTTCCTCTCACTCCTTACACTTTCCTCCACCTCCTCTTTCACGCACTACCTCTCTTTCCTCTCCATCCTTCCTTCCTTTCTTTGCCTCCTCTTCCTCTCCTTTCCTCCTCTCCTCCCCCCCCTTACCTCTCCTTCCTCCTTCCTACTTTCCTTATCCATCCTTTTCCCCTCCTTCTCTACTCTTGCTTCTTTTTCTCCTCTATTCCTCTTATCCACTCTCGCAGCTCCTCCCTTTCACATCTCCTTCCTTCTTGCCTAACCTATCCTTTTCCTTACCTTCTCTAAAATCTCTCC
>CM069133.1:5099560-5246800 GCA_035221665.1 Okamejei kenojei
ATTTCCTTTCCTTGGTGAATAACCGAAGAAATGATATTGTTCAATTTCCCCCCATCGTCTTGTTGGCTCTGCAAGAACCATTCTGGTTCTTCTAATGGTCGCAATTTTACCCTCGTAATTCCTTTGGCTTTTTGGGATCACTTGGGAAAACCCTTTGGTTTACTTTCACTTTCTTGCCAAGCAACCTCATATCTTCTTTTAGCCTTCCTAATTTCTTTTTTAAGATTTTTTTACATTCTTTATACTCCTCTAGCACCTAGTTTACTCCATGCCTCCTATAATTATTGTTGATATCTCTCTTTTTTCGAAACAAGTGTCCAATTTCCTTGAAAACCATGGCTCTTTCCAATTGTTTACTATTTCCTTTCAAACCTAACGGGACATAAAGATTTCTGTACCCTTACTATTTCCCTTTAAATGTCCTTCATTTTTCTTCTAATCCTTCCCTCCTTCCCAGCCAACGAGAGTTGTTTGTTAAATGTGCTATATAAATAAAATAAAATAAAAGTGACGAACTAGACTTGGGAATATCTGCTGAACAAAAGCCTTATTCGCTGTATCTCTTTACACATGACAATAACGAAACCTAAACCCATCTGGGAGAACCTGATGGGAGGAGGTTGACTGGGAAAAACTTGTGGGTTGTTTAGTGAGCGGAACCATTTGGATAAGGGCGGTACGATGGCGCAGCGGTAGAGTTGCTGCCTCACAGCGCCAGAGACTCGGGTTCCATCCTGACTACGGGTGCTGTCTGTACGGAGTTTGCACGTTCTCCCCGTGACCTGCCTGGGTTTTCTCCCACACTCCAAAGATGTACAGGTTTGTCGGTGAATCAGTTTGGTATAATTTTAAAGTGTACTGATTGGGGATGTTCAGCCATGATCACATTGAATAGCGGTGCTCGCTCGAAGGGCCAGATGGCCTCCTCCTACTACTATTGTCTATATCCCTAGTGTGTGTAGGATCGTGCATGTATGCGGGGATCGCTGGTCGGTGCGGACACGGTGGGCCGAAGGGCCTGTTTCTGTGCTGTATCTCCAAATTAAACTAAAACTAAACGAGATAGAAACAAATTGCTGGAGTAACTCAGCGGGACAGGCAGCATCTCTGGAGAGAAGGAGTGGGTGATGTTACGGGGTCGAGGCCCTTCTCCAGTCTGAGTCTCCCTCTCCCTCTTGATATGGGGAGAAGGCAGGAACGGGGTCGGGGTACTGATTGGGGATGATCAGCCATGATCACATTGAATTGCGGTGATGGCTCAAAGGGCCGAATGGCCTACTTCTGCACTATTGCCTATTGTGTATTGCCCCCTGACACTCAGTCTGAAGAAGGGTCTCGACCCGAAACGTCACCCATTCCTTCTCTCCACAGATGCTGCCTGTCCCGCTGAGTTACTCCAGCACTTTGTGTCTATCTTTGGTGTAAACCAGCATCTGCAGTTACTTCCTGCTACTAAATTTACTACTATTTACAATACCAAATGAGAATTGTGTTCTCTTTGTGCAGGTGTTGACTTGGTGCGAAGTGCGGGGGGAGAATTACTCGAAGAGAAAGTGTCTTGTGTTTCAGCTGCCGTTTCTGATGAGTCCGTTGCTGGAGACAGCGGCGTTTACGAGGCCTCGATCAAAAGGTACGCACACTGTACCCAGTTCAGTTCAGTTTTAATTTATTGTCACGTGTACTGCGGTACAGTGAAAAGCTTTTTTTGCATGCTAATAGCCCTGTCCCACGGTACGAGTTGATTCCAAGAGCTCTCCCGAGTTTAAAAAAAATCAAACGTGTGGTAAGCACAGAGAATGAACGTAGCGGGTACGTCGGAGCTCGGGGACGTCTCTTAACGCTAACGGCAGGTACTCGAGAAGACTCACTAATGGCAGGTAAGTACGGGAAGACTAGTGAAGATTTTTCAACATGTTGAAAAATGTCCACAAGTACTGACCAGTGGCCATTACCGTAAATCTCCGAGTTCGAATCAGGGCAAACTCGGGAGAACTCTTGGAATGAACACGTACCGTGGGACAGGGCTTTAACCAGTCAGCGGAAAGACAATACATGATTACAATCGAGCCGTCCACAGTGTACAGATACATGATAAAGGGAATAACATTTAGTGCAAGGTAAAGCCAGTAAAATCCGATCAAAGACAATAGACAATAGATGCAGGAGTAGGCCATTCGGTCCTTCAAGCCAGCACCGCCATTCAATGTGATCATGGCTGATCATCCACAATCAGTACCCCGTTCCTGCCTTCTCCCCATATCCCCTGACTCCGCTATCTTTAAGCGCCCTGTCAAGCTCTCTCTTGAAAGTATCCAGAGAACCATTGCCTCCTTAAAGCAGGTATAAGTATACACCGCCCTCTGAGGCAGAAAATGTCACACTCACAGCTCTGTCACACACAAGTCAGATTCCCGATGAGGCAGATAGTCCCGAAACGTCACCCATTCCTTCTCTCCACAGATGCTGCCTGACACGCTGAGTTACTCCAGCACTGTGTGTCTATCTTCGATGTAAACCAGCATCTGTAGTTGCTTCCTACACAGTAGTTCAGGACTGCTGTGTCATTGCGGTAGGAAGGTTCAGTTCCTGCTTCGTGGTGCCGAGGGTCGGAGAATGGACAGATCTGAGAGGAGATGAAGAAGATCCTAGTAACAGTAGTAAACTGCTGTAGGTGTAGAGATTTGTAATGTGTGACTGTTGAAGCTGCTTCTGTGGCTGGCAGGCAGATAGTCGCCTGTGTTGGGCGCCATCTTGCTTTCTCACCCACTTCGTATCACTGTGACTCACACATGCCACGATCACCAACAGCTGGGACCAGGTGAATGGTTGGAAGCTGTGCACATTGGCAGGTGTGTAAGCACTGGGTGGCACAGTGGCACAGCTGGTAGAGGTACGACTTCACAGTGCCAGTCCTGGTTCGACATTGTGGGCACTAAGTATCTGTTCCTGTGCTGTACTGTTCCACAGTGACAATAGACAGGTGCAGGAGCAGGCCATTTGGCCCTTCGGCCAGCACCGCCATTCAATGTGATCATGGCTGATCATCCCCAATCAGTACTCCGTTCCTGCCTTCTCTCCATATCCCCTGACTCCGCTATTTTTAAGAGCCCTATCTAGCTCTGTCTTGAAAGCTCCATAATGTTTGGGACAAAGACCCATCATTTATTTATTTGCCTCTGTACTCCACAATTTGAGATTTGTAATAGAAAAAAAATCATAAGCTGTATGGATAAAAAAAAGGTTTAGAGGGCTATGGGGCAAATGCAGGCAAATGGGACTAGCCCAGCATGCCATTTTGGTTGGCAATGACAAGATGGGGCGAATGGCCTGTTCCCTGCAGCAGAGCTCTCTGACTCTAGAGTAGTTGTGACCTGGAACCCGCTTGTCGTCAGAGGTGGTGAAACAGAACCACAGAGCATTTTCAATCCCGTTTTGGAAGAATACTCTTGAGGGAGAAGAATTTTAAGGAACGAGTGGGGAGACAGTATTAACGGGATTGTACAGCGAAGACCCGATGGGCCAAATGGCCTCTTTAGCAATAGGCAGGTCTTTCAGCCCATATCCATGGGCTATCATCAGAACTAACGGACCTGCTGGGTATTTCTAGTATTTTGTGTATTAAGTTCACAAGGCATAGGAGCAGAGTTAGGCCATTCGGCTCATCAAGTCTACTCTGCCATTTAATCATGGCTGATCTGTCTCACCCTCCTAACCCCGTTCTCCTGCCTTCTCCCCATAACCGCTAACACCCGTACTAATCAAGAATCTGTCAATCTTTGCTGTGGACTTTAGCGATACAATGTGTAATCAGACCCTTTCGCCCATCAAGTCCGCGCCAACCAGCAATCAGCCACACACTAGTTCTATCCCACGCAATATATACTGTCTGGGTAAATGTATATTTCATTTATATTCGTTTTCCCCGTGGATTGTCACATTGTCGTGGTGGAGAAGGTTGTGTGGACCTGAGATCCTGAGAGCGATGCCGTCTAGAGCTTTGCTCCTGGTGGGTAAGGTCGAGGGGGAGGTCTCTGACAAAGATCGATCAAACCAAGACCTCAACGGTGGAACAGCTGGAGAACGATGGCTGACCTTAGTGGAGCGTCACAACGGCTGGGAAGGCGGATGAAGGCTGCAGCAGAAAAGGGTTTCCGGTCGTCTTGGACTCCATGCCACTGGATCCTGACCCAGATCTGTCAAGGTCCTTCTGCAGTTGTACAGAGCCCTAGTGAGACCACACCTGGAGTATTGTGTGCAGTTTTGGTCCCCTAATTTGAGGAAGGACATTCTTGCTATTGAGGGAGTGCAGCATAGGTTTACAAGGTTAATTCCCGGGATGGCGGGACTGTCATATGCTGAGGGAATGGAGCCGCTGGGCTTATACATTCTGGTGTTTAGAAGGATGAGAGGGGATCTCATTGAAACATATAAGATTGTTAAGGGTTTGGACACGCTAGTGGCAGGAAACATGTTCTCGATGTTGCAGAAGCAGGGGCCACAGTTTAAGTATAAGGAGTAAGCCATTTAGAACAGAGACGAGGAAACACTTTTTCTGACAGAGTGGTGAGTGTGGAGGCGGGTTCTCTGGATGCTTTCAAGAGAGAGCTAGATAGGGCTCTTAAAAATAGCGGAGTCAGGGAATATGGGGAGAACGCAGGAACGGGGTACTGATTGGGGATGATCAGCCATGATCACATTGAATGGCGTGCTGGCTCGTAGGGCCGAATGGCCTACTCCTGCACCTATTGTCTATTGTCTTTTGTCTATTGACCATGGGGTGGCTGTCTGTGCACCAGTCTCCCCACGTTAAACAAAGTCATGCACAGGCCTCCTCCATGTCATACTCGTTTCGAGTGACCGCCGATGAGTCGTTTTTTACCGTCAACAAATCTCTCGGTTGTCTTGTTCACTTCATTCACTTAACTGTGACTATTCTGCCGATAGGCCAAGTGAAACAGAAGATGCTATTTATGATGATGATGAGACTTCTACATTGGAAGCCGTTCAAATCCAGATTGGATTGAAGTAAGTGACTTTAAAAATAAAATCGAGCAGAATTTGTGGCCGTTATTTCTTTATTGTGCTTTTTTGAAACAGATTCGAGAGTATTAACTATATGAAGAATTTAGTTTAGTTTCATTTAATTTTGAGATTCTGCACGGAACTAGGCCCTTCGGCCTACCTAGTCCGCGCCGACCAGCGATCCCCGTACACTAGCACTATCCTACACACACCAGTGACAATTTACAATTTTACCAAATTGTACAAGCTACAATCTTGTATGTCTTTGGAGCGTGAGAAAAAACCCACGCGGTCACCGGGAGAACGTACGAACAGCACCTGTAGTCAGGATCGAACCCGGATCTCTGGCATTGTAAGGCAGCAATTGTACCACTGCGCCACCTTGCCACCCAATTTAGTTTGCTTAATTTAGAGATTCGGCGTGGAAACAGGCCCTTTGGCCAACCAGCAATTATCCATTCACACAGGTTCTATGTTATCCCAGAAGAAGACACAAAGAGCTGGAGTAATGGGATTGTCCCACTTGCCGATTGTTTTCTTTAGGCGACTGCCAGCGGCTGTCAGTCTTAGCAGGTCGCCGAAAAACCAGCGACAACCTACATCATCCTGGCGACAACCTACGACAGCACCTACGTCAGGAGAAGTCAAGCTACGCTCATTGGCGTCAAACCCACTGTCGCCAAAAAATTCTCATCATGTTGATAATTTAGCGGGGACCAGAAAGGCGCTACGACTTTTTGTGCGACTGAAGAGACTACTCCCGTCGACCACCAGCGAACATGTGGCGACACACTAGTGCCTAAGAAATCACCTAATTGGGACAGGTCCATTACTTAGCAGGTTGGAGAAATGTATTCAGGCACTTTTTGGTGTCTTCCACCGTGAAGACTGATGCAAAAAAGATAGTTAACTCCTCTGCCATTTCTTTATTCCCCATTATAACTTTTCCAACGACCCAACGTCCACCCTTGCCTCTTTCTGATTCTTTGTAAAAGTGAAGAAACTCTTACTATACCCTTTTATCTTAGGTGCCTTGTACGCCCAGTCAGTGATGGTGGTGAAGGAAAATACAACAGTGGTGTTAAAGAGGCATTTAAATAGGCGCATGGAGGTTTCGGGTCAGGACCCTTCTTCAGACTGAACCCCTTCCCACACCATTCCTGCAATTGGTCTGTTGAAGTGTCCCGACATGAAACGTCACCTATCCACGTTTTCCAGAGATGCTGCCTGACCCGCTGAGTTACTCCAGCACTTTGTCTTGCCTTGAGTTTACAGTTCAGTTTATTGTCACGTGTACCGAGGTACAGTGAAAAGCTTTTGTTGCGTGCTATCCAGTCAGCAGAAAGACAATGCATGATTACAATCGAGCCACATGCAGTGCACAGATACATGATGAGGGAATATCGTTTAGTGCAAGGTACAGCCCGGTCAAGGATAGTCCAAGGGTCACCAATGAGGTAGATAGTAGTTCAGCACTGCTCTCTGGTTGTGGTAGGATGGTTCAGACTATCATAGGTGATGTTTCGGGCCGGTTCGTATTCTGAATGGTGTATTTTGTTATTACCTCTGTGTTAGGTTTGCCTGCCGTCTATTTTTCTTTGCTGAAATATCTGCTATTTTATAATATCTTGGCCGCCACAGGTATGATCCCAACTATGGAAGCTTCATCATAATTCTGATACAACTGAGGAATCTGGCTGCTTTGCTTTTGCCTACTGGGTGTAAAGTGTAAGTACTGACTGACTGACTGAATGAACAAATACTTTATTATCACAGTGAGAATCTTTGTTTTGCACACATAGGTATGCAAAGAGTCCCCACCTAAAGGGCGCAGACAAAGATACAAAGTATCCCATTTAGTCCCCAATAGTCCCCCTTAGTTCTCCACGCCAGGTCCATCTTTGTTCTCAGCTGCTCGCTGTGAAGACCTCACTCACCCCATGCCTGAACGACGCACCCACACTCACCCACACCTGACCTCTCAGCTCGGTCCGTCTTAATCTACCTGATCTCCTGGTGGCTCAGTGCTTCAACTCCCCCTCCCATTCCCAACCTGACCTTTCCGTCCTGGGCCTCCACCATGGTCAGTGTGAGGCCCAGCGCAAATTGTAGGAGCAGCACCTCATATTTCGCTTGGGCAGCTTACAGCCCAGCGGTATGGACATTGACTTCTCTAACTTCAGATAGCCCTTGCTTTCTCTCACCTTCCCCACCCCCTTCCCAGTTCTCCCACTGGTCTTACTGTCTCCGACTAAATTCTGTCTTATCCGCCCCCTCCCCTGACATCAGTCTGAAAAAGTTCTCGACCCGAAACGTCGCCCATTTCTTCTCTCCAGCGATGCTGCCTGACCCACTGAGTTACTCCAGCATCTTGTGGCTCCCTGTGAAGACCTACTCAAGCACACAACTGCAGAGACACAGAGCAGTAGACTTTAGAGATACAGCATGGAAACAGGCCCACCAAGTCCGCGCCGACCAGCGATCGCCCCTCATTCTATCCTACACGCACTAGGTTCAATTGACAATTTAGATTAGGTTATTGTTTAGTTTATTGTCATGTGTACCGAGGTACAGTGTAAAGCTTTTGTTGCATGCTAGCCACAGTGGAAAGACAATACATGATCACAATCGAGCCACATACAGTGTATAGAAATAAGATAAAGGGAATAATGTTTAGTGCAATGTAAAGTCCAGTAAAGTCTGTTTAAAGATAGTCTGAGGGTCTCCAGTGAGGTAGATAGTAGTTCAGGACAGTTGTCTAATTGTTGAGAGGATGGTTCAGTTGCCTAATAACAGCTGGGAAGAAACTGTCCCTGAACCTGGAGGTCCTTGATGATGCTGCTGGCCTTGCCGAGGCAGCGTGAGGTATAAATGGAGTCAATGGAAGGGTTGTTTGTGTGATGATCTGGGCTGCATCCACAATTCTCTGCAATTTCAGTTTAGTTTATTGTCACGTGTACCGAGGTACAGTGAAAAGCTTTTGTTGCGTGCTAACCAGTCAGCAGAAAGACAATACATGATTACAATCGGGCCGTTTATCTTGGATGGAGCTGTTTCCAAACCAGTCTGTGATGCATGACTCTCTACAGCTTCTTGCGGTCTTGCATCCCGGACCATCACACAAACCAACCTCCCATCCATTGACTCCATCTACACCTCACGCTGCCTTGACAAGGCCAGCAGCATCATCAAGGACCAATCTCACCCCGGCCACTCCCTCTTCTCCCCTCTCCCATCGTACAGAAGTGTGAAAACGCACACCTCCAGATTCAGGGACAGTTTCTTCCCAGCTGTTATCAGGCAACTGAATCATCCTACCACAACCAGAGAGCAGTACTGAACTACTATCTACCTCATTGGTGACCCTTGACTATCCTTGATCAGACTCTGCTGGCTTTGCCTTGCACTAAACCCTGCATTATCATGTATAAGATGTTTAAGGAGGAACTGCTATGCTGGAAAATCGAAGGTAGACAAAAATGCTGGCGAAACTCAGCGGGGGAGGCAGCATCTATGGAGCGAAGGAAATAGGCAACATTTTGCGTTGAAACTCTTCTTCAGAAGAAGGGTTTTAACCCGAAACGTTGCCTATTTCCTTTGCTCCATTATCATGTAAATGGCTCGATCGTAATCATGTATTGTCTTTCCGCTGACTGGATGACACTCAACAAAAGCTTTTCACTGTACCGCTGTACTTTCTTACTTAGGCGTAGTTCCTCCCACACTGTTTACATAGAAACACAGAAACATAGAAAATAGGTGGAGTAGGCCATTCGGACCTTCGAGCCTGCACCGCCATTCAATATGATCATGGGTGATCATCCAACTCAGTATCCTGTACCTGCCTTCTCTCCATACCCCCTGATCCCTTTAGCCACAAGGGCCACATCTAACTCCCTCTTAAATATAGCCAACGAACTAGCCTCAACTACCTTCTGTGGCAGAGAATTCCACAGATTCACCACTCTCTGTGTGAAAAATGTTGTCCTCATCTAGGTCCTAAAGGAATTCCCCCTTATCCTTAGACTGTGACCCCTTGTTCTGGACCTCCCCAACATCGGGAACAATCTCCTTGCATCTAGCCTGTCCAACCCCTTAAGAATTTTGTAAGTTTCTATAAGATCCCCCCTCAGTCTTCTAAATTCTAGCAAGTACAAGCCAAGTCTATCCAGTCTTTCCTCATAAGAAAGTCCTGACATCCCAGGAATCAGTCTGGTGAACCTTCTCTCTACCCCCTCTATGGCAAGAATGCCTTTCCTCAGATTTGGAGACCAAAACTGTACGCAATACTCCAGGTGTGGTTTCACCAAAACCCTGTACAACTGCAGTAGAACCTCCCTGCTCCTATACTCAAATCCTTTTGCTATGAATGCTAACATATCATTCGCTTTCTTCACTGCCTGCTGCACCTGCATGCCTACTTTCAATGATTGGTGTACCATGACACCCAGGTCTCGTTGCATCTCCCCTTTTCCTAATTTGCCACCATTCAGATACTAGTCTACCCTCCTGTTTTTGCCACCAAAGTGGATAACCTCATATTTATCCACATTATACTGCATCTGCCATGCATTTGCCCATTCACCCAGCCTATCCAAGTCACCTTGCAGTCTCCTAGCATCCTCCTCACACCTAACACTACCCCCCCAGCTTAGTATCATCTGCAAACCTGGAGATGTTGCATTCAATTCCCTTGTCCAAATCATTAATATATATTGTAAATAGCTGGGGTCCCAGCACTGAGCCTTGCGGTACCCCACTACTCACTGCCTGCCATACTGAAAATAACTCGTTTACTCCTACCCTTTGCTTCCTGTCTGCCAGCCAGTTCTCTATCCACATCAATACTGAACCCCCAATACCGTGTGCTTTAAGTTTGGATACTAATCTCTTATGTGGGACCTTGTCGAAAGCCTTCTGAAATTCTAGATATATCACATCCACTGGTTCTCCCTTATCCATCCTCGAAAAATTCTATAAGATTCGTCAGACATGATTTACCTTTCGTAAATCCATGCTGACTTTGTTCCAAATGTGCTGCTATCCCATCTTCAATAACTGACTAGCAGTTTCCCCACTACCGATGTTAGACTAACTGGTCTGTAATTTCCCCGTTTTCTCTCTCCCTCCTTTTTTAAAAAGTGGGGTTACATTAGCTACCCTCCAATCCTCAGGAACTACTCCAGAATCTAAGGAGTTTTGAAAAATTATCACTAATGCATCCACTATTTCTGTGGCTACTTCCCTGAGTACTCTGGGATGCAGACTATCTAGCCCTGGGGATTTATCGGTCTTTAATCCATTCAATTTACCCAACACCACTTCCCGGCTAACCTGGATTTTACTCAGTTCCTCCACCTTATTTGACCCACGGTCCCCTGCTATTTCCGGCAGATTATTTATGTCTTCCTTAGTGAAGACAGAACCAAAAAGTAGTTATTCAAGGTAGTCTGCCATGTCCTTGTTCCGCATGATCAATTCACCTGTTTCTGACTGCAAAGGACCTACATTTGTTTTAACTAATCTCTTTCTCTTCACATATCTATAAAAACTTTTGCAGCCAGTTTTCTTTCATAATCTTTTTTTCCTTTCCTAATTAAACCCTTTGTCCTCCTCTGCTGGACTGCATTTCTCCCAGTCCTCTGGTAGGCTACTTTTTCTGTCTAATTTGTATGCTTCATCTTTTGTTTTTATACTATCCCTGATTTCCCTTGTTATCCATGGATGCACTACCTTCCCTGATTTATTCTTTTGCCAAACTGGGATGAACAATTGTTGTAGTTCATCCATGCAGTCTTTAAATACCTTCCATTGCACATCCACTGTCAACCCTTTAAGAATCACTTGCCAGTCTATCTTGGCCAATTCACATCGCAAATCTTCAAAGTTACCTTTGTTTAAGTTCAGAACCCTTGTTTCTGACTTAATTATATCACTCTCCATCCTAATGAAGAACTCAACCATATTATGGTCACTCTTGCCCAAGGGACCACGTACAACAAGACTGCTAACTAACCCTTCCTCATTACTCAATATCCAGTCTAGAATAGCCTGCTCTCTCGTTGGTTCCTCTACATGTTGGTTTAGAAAACTATCCCGCATACATTCCAAGAAATCCTCTTCCTCAGCACCCCTGCCCATTTGATTCACCCAATCTATATGTAGATTGAAGTCACCCACTATAACTGTTTTACCCTTGTTGCACGCATTTCTAATTTCCTGTTTGATGCCATCCCCAACTCCACTACTACTGTTAGGTGGCCTGTACACAACTCCCGCTAGCGTTTTCTGCCCCTTAGAGTTTCGCAACTCTATCCATATCGATTCCACATCCTCCAAGCTAATGTCCTTCCTTTCTATTGCGTTAATCTCCTCTCTCACGAGCAACGCTACCCCACCTCCTTTTCCCTTTCTGTCTATCCCTCCTGAATATTGAATATCCCTGGATGTTCAGCTCCCAGCCTTGGTCCCCCTGGAGCCATGTCTCCGCAATCCCAACTATAGCATAGTCATTAATAGCTATCTGCACATTCAACTCGTCCACCTTATTATGAATGCTCCTCGCATTGAGATACAAAGCCTTCAGGCTTGTTTTTACAATACTCTTACTCCTTATACAATTATGTTGACAAGTGGCCCCTTTTGATTTTTGCCCTGGAAACCCACCACCTCTTATTCTCTGTTTATTATTTTTTTCTTCTTTCCCCTCTACATGTTGGGTCTGAGTGCTTCCCTTCTCTGCCTCTTGCCTCAGACCCTGTCTACTAGCTTTCTCTATTTGAGTCCATCCCCCCCCAACCGTTCTAGTTTAAAGTACATTGGTCAGCAAGCTTTGGCCATTCCGTTCGGTCATGTGCGACGTCTTCCACCCTCGATAAGTTAGGGTCCAGGGCTTCCAAATCCTTCTGGAACGTTCGCCTCCATGTGAGTTTTGGTCGGCCTCTTTTCCTTCTTCCGTCAGGTTGCCATGTCATTGCTATCTTAGGTGCACATTCTGGTGACATTCTGATTACGCGTCCTGCATATTTCATCCTGCGTCCCTCTATGTCCTGGCAGAGTGGCTTTGTAGCAGTTTCCCGGTAGATCTCCTCATTTGTGACGTGGTCTCTGTAGCTAGTCTTCAGGATGTTTCTCAGGCAGCGTTGTTGGACGTTGGTACACCTCGGTACACATGACGATAAACTAAACCGAACGGAACGGAACAAAACAATTCCACGACCGCCGGTGAAGGTTTAACCGCTCGCTCGCTTGATCCCGCAGGTACGTCAGAGCAGCGCTGCTCCCCAGCCCGAGTGACTCCAGCAGCCTGTTCCGCACCAAGGTGCAGAGCGTTGCCCGGACTCTGGTCCTGAGGGAGGTGTTCAGGGTGGCCATCGCCCGGGCCGCTCTGCGTCAGAAGACGCTGCGAGTGGACGTGTGCACCGTGGGCGAGTCGCGGTTGGACGACTGTCTGGTAAGGGATGGACGAGGCTCAATCAACATTATTAACCGTAAACGGCACAGTGGTGCAGCGGCAGAGTTGCTGCCGTACAGCGCTTACAGCGCCAGATTCGATCCGGTCCTCGGGTGCTGTCTGTACGGACTTTGTACGTTCTCCCCTTGACCTGCGTGGGTTTTCACCTGGATCTTCGGTTTCCACCCACACTCCATAGACGTACAGGTTTGTAGGTTAAGGTAGACACAAAATACTGGACTGATAGATAGACTCGTTATTAGTCATTAATTCTTAGGCCCCCTTCAGTCGTGGCTGACCATGGCTGTCTGCATGATAGACAAAAATGCTGGAGAAACTCAGCGGGTGAGGCAGCATCTATGGAGTGAAGGAATAGGCGACGTTTCGGGTCGAGACCCTTCATCAGTCTGAAGAAGGGTCTCGACCCGAAACGTCACCCATTCTTTCTCTCCAGAGACGCTGCCTGTCCCGCTGAGTTACTCCAATATTTTGTGTCTGCCTTTGATTTTAACCAGCATCTTCATAATCTTCACCATGGCCTTCATAACAAGAGGAGTTGAGGATTGGAGCAAAGAGGTCCTTCTGCAGTTGTACAGGGCCCTAGTGAGACCACACCTGGAATATTGTGTGGAATTTTGGTCTCCTACTTTGAGGAAGGACATTCTTGCAATTGAGGGAGTGCAGCGTAGGTTTACAAGGTTAATTCCCAGGATGGCGGGACTGTCATATGCTGAGAGAATGGAGCAGCTGGGCTTGTATACTCTGGAGTTTAGAAGGATGAGAGGGCATCTTATTGAAACATATAAGATTATTAAGGGTTTGGACACGCTAGAGGCAGGAAACATGTTCCCGATGTTAGGGGAGTTCAGAACCAGGGGCCACAGTCTAAGAAGAAGGGGCAAGCCATTTAGAACGGAGACGAGGAAACACTTTTTCTCACAGAGTTGTGAGTCTGTGGAAATCTCTGCCTCAGAGGGCGGTGGAGGCCAGTTCTCTGGATACTTTCAAGAGAGAGTTAGATAGGGCTCTTATAAATAGCGGAGTCAGGGGATATGGGGAGAAGGCAGGAACGGGGTACTGATTGTGGATGATCAGCCATGATCACATTGAATGGCGGTGCTGGCTCGAAGGTCCGAATGGCCTACTCCTGCACCTATTGTTTATTGTCTAATGTCTGTTATCTGCAGTTCCTTCCTACAAAGGTTTGTAGGTTAATTGGCTTGGTATGAATGTAAAAAGGATCGTGTTAATGTGTGGGTATTGCTGGTCGGTGCAGACTCGGTGGGCTGAAGGGCCTGTTTCCGTACTGTATCTCCAAACTAAACTAAAAGCTGAAGACCCAAAGTGCTGAAGTATCTCAGCAGGTCAGGCAGCATTTTTTAGTTCAGTTTAGAGGTACAGCACGGAAATGGTCCACACCAACCGGTGATCCCCGCACACTAGCTCAATCCTACACACACTAGGTCGCGGGGAGAATGTACAAACTCCGTGCAGACAGCACCCGTAGTCAGAATGTTTAAGCAAGAACTGCAGATGCTGGAAAAATCGAAGGTAGACAAAATTACTGGAGAAACTCAGCGGGTGAGGCAGCATCTATGGAGCAAAGGAATAGGCGACATTTCAGGTCGAGACCCTTCCCCAAACTACGACGTCGCCTATTTCCTTCACTCCATAGATGCTGCCTCACCTGCTGAGTTTCTCCAGCAGTTTTGTCCACCTTCTGCACCTGTAGTCAGGATGGAACCCGGGTCTCTGGCGCCGCGAGGCAACAACTCTACCGCTGCGCCAAACCGTGCCAAACAGATCAACTCTTCAAATGGATAATCCCCCTTGTGTCTCTCTCTTTCCCAAAGGCCACCACCCAGATCAGTCTGGCTGACCACGGCAGCGGAGGGGACATGTCCACCAGCTGGTACAACATGCTGCTCTACAAGAACATGGATGCTCAACACTCCTGCAACAAAGCACAGAGAAGGGAATCCTCCCTCGCGTCACAGCCTTGCAGCACTCTGGACAAGGTACAGGTTCACAATGGAGTGGCTATAAACTTTAATGGGTCAATGGTGCCCCCTTCGTCACATTGTCAACGTGAACTTCTCCTAGCGTATTTACACATGCGGGCGCCGCCATGTTTTTCCGCCATTTCCAAAGTACAAAGTTCGATCCAAACACACTGTTGCCAGGACCTTAGGCGGTAGATTGCCATCAGTAATCAAAACAAAAGATGAAGCATACAAATTAGCCAGAAAAGCAGCCTACCAGAGGACTGGGAAAAATTCAGAGTCCAGCAGAGGAGGACAAAGGGCTTAATTAGGAATGGGAAAATTGATTATGAAAGAAAACTGGCATGGAACATAAAAACTGACTGCAATAGCTTTTATAGATATGTGAAGAGAAAAAGATTAGTTAAAACAAATGTAGGTCATAGAAGCATAGAAACATAGAAATTAGGTGCAGGAGCAGGCCATTCGGCCCTTCGAGCCTGCACCGCCATTCAATATGATCATGGCTGATCATCCAGCTCGGTATCCTATACCTGCCTTCTCTCCACACCCCCTGATCCCTTCATCCACAAGGGCCACATCCAACTCCATTCTTAAATATGGCCAACGAACTGGCCTCAACTGCCTTATGTGGCAGAGAATTCCACAGATTCACCACTCTCTGTGTGAAAAACGATTTTCTCATCCCGGTCCTAAAAGACTCCCCCCTTATCCTTGAACTGTGACCCCTTGTCCTGGACTTCCCCAACATCGGGAACAATCTTCCTGCATCTAGCCTGTCCAACCCCTTAAGAATTTTGAAAGTCTCTATGAGATCACCCCTCAATCTTCTAAATTCCAGCGAGTACAAGCCGAGTATATCCAGTCTTTCTTCATATGGAAGTCGTGCCATCCCAGGAATCAGTCTGGTGAACCTTCTCTGTACTCCCTCTGTGGCAAGAATGTCTTTCCTCAGATTAGGAGACCAAAACTGTACGCAATACTTGCAATACTTGTCGCTTGCAGTCAGAAACAGGTGAATTGATCACGGGGAACAAGGACATGACAGACCAATTGAATAGCTACTTTGGTTCTGTCTTCACTAAGGAAGACATAAATAATCTGCCGGAAATAGCAGGGGACCGGAGGTCAAATGAGATGGACGAACTGAGTGAAATCCAGGTTAGTCGGGAAATGGTGTTGGGTAAATGGAATGGATTAAAGGCCGATAAATCCCCAGGACCAGATAGGCTGCATCCCAGAGTGCTTAAGGAAGTAGCCCCAGAAATAGTGTATGCATTAGTGATCATTTTTCAAAACACTTTAGATTCTGGACTAGTTCCTGAGGATTGGAGGGTAGCTAATGTAACCCCACTTATTAAGGAGGGAGGGGGAAAGAAGCAGGCGGTGAAGAAAGCGAATGGTACTTTAGCATTCATAGCAAAAGGATTTGAGTATAGGAGCCGGGAGGTTCTACTGCAGTTGTACAGGGCCTTGATGAGACCACACCTGGAGTATTGCGTACAGTTTTGCTCTCCTAATCTGAGGAAAAACATTCTTGCCATAGAGGGAGTACAGAGAAGGTTCACCAGACTGATTCCTGGGATGGCAGGACTTTCATATAAAGAAAGACTGGATAGACTTGGCTTGTACTCGCTAAAATTTAGAAGATTCAGGATCTTATAGAAACTTACAAACTTCTTAAGGGGTTGGACAGGCTAGTTGCAGGAAGATTGTTCCCGACATTGGGGAAGTCCAGAAAAGAGGTCACAGTTTAAGGATAAGGAGGAAGTCTTTTAGGACCGGGATGAGAATTTTTTTTTCACACAGAGATTGATGAATCTGTGGAATTCTCTGCCACAGAAAGTAATTGAGACCAGTTCATTGGCCATATTTAAGAGGGAGTTAGATGTGGTCCTTGTGGCTAAAGGGATCAGGGGGTATGGAGAGAAGGCAGGTACGGGATACTGAGTTGGATGATCAGCCGTGATCATATTGAATGGTGTTGCAGGCTCGAAGGGCCGAATGACCTACTCCTGCACCTATTTTCTATGTTTCTATGAATTAATTAATTAATTAATTACTACTTTTATTGGCTAAGTATTCACATAGAAGGAATTTGCCTTGGTACTGTGCGGTGACAGTTAGGAATGACACATAAAACATTAAACATTGCCTGATACAGTGTGGAAACAGGCCCTTCGGCCTGATTTGTCCACACCGACCACACTAGTCCCACCTGCCTGCGTTTGGCCCTTATCCCTCTAACCTGTCCTACCTATGTACCTGTCCAAATGTCCTTTCAATGTTAACCATATAACCATATAACCATATAACAATTACAGCACGGAGACAGGCCCTCTCGGCCCTTCCAGTCCGTGCCGACCATTTGTTTTCCCCTAGTCCCATCTACCCGCACTCAGACCATACCCCTCCATTCCCTTCACGTCCATATACCTATCCACTTTACTTTTAAATGTTAAAATCGATCCTGCCTCCACCACCTCTAACCTTCTAGCATTCTAACCTCTGCTGGAAGCTCATTCCACACAGCCACCACCCTCTGAGTAAAGAAGTTCCCCCTCACGTTACCCCTAAACGTCTGTCCCTTAATTCTCATGTCATGCCCTCTTGTTTGAATCTTCCCTACCCTCAATGGGAAAAGCTTATCCACGTCAACTCTGTCTATCCCTTTCATCATTTTAAATCAAGTCCCCCCTTAACCTTCTGCGCTCCAAAGAATAAAGACCTAACTTGTTCAACCTTTCTCTGTAACATAGTTGCTGGAACCCTGGCAACATTCTAGTAAATCTCCTCTGTACTCTCTCTATTTTGTTGACATCCTTCCTATAACTAGGCGACCAAAATTGTACACCATACTCCAGAATTGGTCTTACCAATGCCTTGTACAATTTTAACATTACTTCCTTACTCCTATATTCAATGCTCTGATTTATAAAGGCCAGCACACCAAAGGCTTTCTTTACCACCCTATCTACATGCGATTCCACCTTCAGGGAACTATGCACAGTTATTCCTAGATCCCTCTGTTCCACAGCATTCCTCAATTCCCTACCATTTGCCATGTACGTCCTATTTTGATTTGTCCTGCCAAGATGTAGCACTTCACACTTATCAGCATTAAACTCCATCTGCCATCTTTCAGCCCACTTTTCCAAATGGCCCAAATCTCTCTGTAGACTTTGAGAATCTACTTCATTATCCACAATACCACCTATCTTAGTATCATCTGCATACTTACTTATCCAATTTTCCACCCCATCATCCAGATCATGGTTGTGATAATGTTGTGATAGTCCCTGCCTCAACTGCCTCTTCCATACACCCACCACCCTTTGCGTCCCACCTGCCCGCATTTAACCCATGTCCTTCCAAGCAAACCATGTACCCGTCCGAACATCCAAACTTTGTGTAAGTACTTGCCTCAACTCCTTCCTTTGGCAAAGATAGGCACAAAAAGCTGGAGTGGATCAGGCAGCATACTATCTTTGGTTTAAATCAGCATCTGCAGTTCCCTCAAGTACCTCAGCTTGTTCCATACAACCACCACCCTTTGTGTGAAAACATTACCCCTCAGATTCCTATTAAATCTTCCCCCCCCCCCCCCCCCCTCACCTTAAACCTATGTCCTCTAGTTCTCGATCTCCTACTCTGGGCAATAGATAATGGACAATAGACAATAGGTGCAGGAGTAGGCCATTCGACCCTTCGAGCCAGCAACACCATTCAATGTGATCATGGCTGATCATCCACAATCAGTACCCCGTTCCTGCCTTCTCCCCATATCCCCTGACTCCGCTATCTTTAAGAGCCCTATCTAGCTCTCTCTTGAAAGTATCCAGAGAACCGGCCTCCACTGCCCTCTGAGGCAGATAATTCCACAGACTCACAACTCTCTGTGAGGAAAAAGTGTTTCCTCGTCTCCGTTCTAAATGGCTTACCCCTTATTCTTAAACTGTGGCCCCTGGTTCTGGACTCCCCCCAACATCGGGAACATGTTTCCTGCCTCCAGCGTGTCCAAACCCTAAATAATCTTATATGTTTCAATAAGTTCAGCCATGATTGAATGGCGGAGTAGACTTGATGGGGCTAATTCTGCTTCCATCACTTATGACCTTATGAACTTTCTTATCTTGATTCCAACAGGATGCAGTATCTGTCCTACTGGAGAGAACGTCTGTAGAACTCCTGGCAGTGGAGAAAGAGTTGGTGACACCGGACAGAGGGTCAGTCTCGGGCGAGGAGTGGTACTGTAATCCTAGTGGCACTATCATTATCTTTCTATATCGTTCCAGTGGAACTCATTTCCATCAGTCATAGAAACATAGAAACATAGAAAATAGGTGCTGGAGGAGGCCATTCGGCCCTTCAAGCCAGCACCGCCATTCATTGTGATCATGGCTGATCGTCCCCAATCAATAACCCATTCCTGCCTTCTCCCCATGTCCCCAGGCTCCGCTATTTTTAAGAGCCCTATCTAGCTCTCTCTTGAATGCATCCACAGTCAGGGGATATGTGGAGAAGGCAGGAATGGGGTACTGGTTGTGGATGATCAGCCATGGTTATTGCGAACCTCCGCTTGGTTCGCAATAGCCAACCTGATCTCCCGGTGGCTCAGCTCTTCAACTCCCCCTCCTTTCCCAATCCGACCTTTCTGTCCTGGGCCTCCTCCATGGCCAGAGTGAGGCCCACCGCAAATTGGAGGAGCAGCACCTCATATTTCACTTGGGCAGTTTGCTTGGGCAAATTGACCTCCAATTTCAGTTGGTCCTTGCTTTCCCTCCTTCCCCTCCCCTTCTCAGCTCTCCCACAGCCCATTGTCTTCGCCTCTTCCTTTCTTCTTCCTGCCCCCCCCCAACCCCACATCAGTCTGAAGAAGGGTCTCGACCCAAAACGTTGCCTATTTCCTTAGCTCCATGAATGCTTCCTCACCCGCTGAGTTTCTCCAGCATTTTGTCTACCATCACTAACGACAACATGACCTCCCAACTTCTACCTCTTCCCTTTCCCCTGACCAGTCTGAAGAAGGTTCTCGGCCCGAAACATCTCACAGCTGCCTGTCCCGCCGAGTTACTCCAACTTTTTGTGTCTATCTCCCATCTTCTCCCCTCAGTGGTCCGACTGGTGATGGCCAGTGTGCCAAAACACCTTTTGACCACCCTATCTACTTGTGATGTCACTTTCAAAGAACTATGTACTTTGAGCATGGGATAACATAGAACTAGTGCGAACAGGCGAGCGGTGGAACGAAGGCCCAGTTTCCATGCTGTATCTCCAAACTAAACTCAGTAGTAAAGTAGTAATAAAAGGAAAACTGCAGTTACTGGTTTATACCAAAGATAGTCACAAAATGCTGGAGTAACTCAGTTGGTTGGGCAGCATCTTTGATGAACATGGCTAGCTGACATTAATTATGTCCCTCTTGGGGTCACCCCATCCTTAGCCAATGGTCAGGGTATCAGAGAACCTCCCTGCCTGAGGTAATCTCTTCCCCGCTCTGATTTATGCTGTTTTCTTGCTTCCAGTCCCCCCTCACCCCACCCCCCCACACCCTACAATCAGTCTGAAGAACCGAAACGTCACCTATCCATGTTCTCCAGAGATGCTGCCAGACCCGCTGAGTTACTCCAGCACTTTGTGAAGCGTTACCTATCCATGTTCCCCAGAGATGCTGCCTGACCCGCTAAGTTACTCCAGCACTCTGTGTCTATCTTCAACTAAAAGTATGCCCCGTTATTTACATTCCTCCTGTACTTATGGAGGTTAGTTTTAGTTTAATTTAGAGATACAGCGCGGAAACAGGCCCTTCGGCCCACCGAGTCTGCACCGACCAGCGATCCCCGCACACTAACATTATCGCACACACACTAGGGACAATTTACAATTTATACCAAGACAACTAACCTACAAACCTGTACGTCTTTAGAGTGTGGAAGGAAACCAGAGCACCCGGAGAAAACCCACGCAGGTCACGGGGAGAACGTACAAACTCCGTACAGACAGCGCCCGTAGTCAGGATCAAACCCGGGTCTCTGGCGCCGTGAGGCAGCAACTCCACCGCTGCGCCACCGTGCCGCCCCTGGATTGTAAGCTCTTCAATGCTTTGGACATCTGACTGATCTTGTGATGGAAACCCATGACAACCGATCATTTTTCTAATCTATTGTCGTTCACTGCAGGTTGCGGTTGCTGGGGGAAGACACGACCGGGGCTGGGGGGGAAGGAGGTGGCAGTGGTGTGGAGGTGGAGGAGCGGGCGA
The DNA here is from genome assembly GCA_035221665.1 of Okamejei kenojei. Lineage (NCBI taxonomy): Eukaryota > Metazoa > Chordata > Chondrichthyes > Rajiformes > Rajidae > Okamejei > Okamejei kenojei. Next base: position 5,120,298 of record CM069133.1, read on the forward strand.
CTGCAACTCAGGAACCGTCTCAGAGAGAGGGTGATGAAGACAGTGCGGGCGAGAGGGAGCCCAGCACAACACCGCCCATACTGGTTGCAATGGTGATCATTGACACACGCCACACACACACACGTACACGCACACACGTGTACACCGCCCACACACACACATGTACGCGCACACATGCACACACGTACACAACCACACACGCGCGTGCACACACAGGCACTTGTACACACGCCACACACAGGCACTTGTACACACGCCACACACACATGCACGCACATGTGTGCACACACGTACACACATGCCCACACACGCGTGTACACACTCGCGTAAACACACACACACACACACACACACACACACACACACACACACACACACACACACATCAGTGAGGATGTTTGCCCTCACTGTGTGCAGGTGGACGAGGAGATGAACACGGATGAATCTACGGTGGAGTATGTGTCTGCCCGTACCAGGGACAGAGCCAGCCTGGGCCACCGGCAGAACAACTTTGTGAGGAACAGCATGATCGTGAGATCACAGACCTTTTCCCCAGGGGAAAGAAACCAGTATATCTGCAGGGTAAGAGATTCCCCATTAATGTACTGTCAGCAAATCTAGCACTCAGTCCATGCACAGTTGCACCCCGGCCACTCCCTCTTCTCCCCTCTCCCATCAGGCAAGAGGTACAGAAATACCTCCAGATTCAGGGATAGTTTCTTCTCAGCTGTTATCAGGCAACTGAATTATCTCACCACAACCAGAAAGCAGTTCTACCTTTTCTAATTACAGTTCTACCTTTTCTATTGTTATAGAGGTTTTTAATGGCTTCCGAGCGTTGGAGATTATTTATTATAATTACAGTAACTATCTACAGTTACTGTTACAGTAACTATCTACCGCATCGGAGACCCTCAGACTATCTTTGATCAGACTCTGCTGGCTTTACCTTGCAATAAATGTTATTCCCTTATCCTGTACACTGTGAATGGCTTGTAATCGTTCCGCTGACTGCTTAGTGACAAAAGCTTTTCACTGTCTCTTGGTACACGGGACAATAAACTAAACTGAACTGATGAAGGGTCTCGTTACTCTGTAAATCTACACACGTTGAACAATAGACAATAGGTGCGGGAGCAGGCCATTCGGCCCTCAAGCCAGCACCGCCATTCAATGTGGTCATGGCTGATCATCCCCAATCAGTACCCCGTTCCTGCCTTCTCCCCATATCCCCTGCCTCCGCTATCTTTAAGAGCCCTATCTAGCTCTCTCTTGAAAGTATCCAGAGAACCGGCCTCCCGCCCTCTGAGGCAGAGAATTCCACAGACTCACAACTCTCTGTGAGGAAAAAGTGTTTCCTCGTCTCCGTTCTAAATGGCTTGCCCCTTATTCTTAAACTGTGGTCCCTGGTTCTGGACTCCCCCAACATTGGGAACATGTTTCCTGCCTCCAGCTTGTGCAAACCCTTAACAATCTTATATGTTTCAATAAGATCCCCTCATCCTTCTAAACTCCAGAGTGTACAAGCCCAGCCGCTCCATTCCCTCAGCACATGACAGTCCCGCCATCCCGGGAATTAACCTGGTGAACCCATGCTGCACTCCCTCAATAGCAAGAATGTCCATCCTCAAATTAGGGGACCAAAACTGCACACAATACTCCAGTTGTGGTCTCACTAGGACCTCTCAGCAAACGGATCGATTGTAATCATGTTCAATCTTTCCGCTGACTGGTTAGCACGCAACAAAAGCTTTTCACTGTACCTTGGTACACATGACCATAAACTAAACTGGATCTGAAGAGCAGCCCTGAAGCTGTTTTGTAATGTGAATGCTCTGCGTGAAGCAGTGCTGGAGGCAATGCCTCCCGTCTGAACAAACCCAGACATGAAAAGCAACAATGAAATGCCGTTGAACATAATTAGTATTGGGTGAGTCTTTGGTGCTCAGTATGGGCGCATTGGGTCGTAGGTCGTGTTTCTGTGCTGTACAAGTATAGACTTTTGTTTGTTTAGAATATTATTTTAATGATTTGAATAAAATAAATCGTGGAGAGTGGAGCTGCTGGTTCTGTTTGGATCCTTTTCTGTGAAATGACGTTGGGGGGAGTCCAGAACCAGGGGCCACAGTTTAAGAATAAGGGGCAAGCCATTTAGAACGGAGATGAGGAAACACTTTTTCACACAGAGAGTTGTGAGTCTGTGGAATTCTCTGCCTCAGAGGGCGGTGGAGGCCGGTTCTCCGGATACTTTCTAGAGAGAGCTAGATAGGGCTCTTAAAGATAGCGGAGTAAAGGGCCTGTCCCACTTGGCCATCATTTGCATGCCACGCAGATGGCGCGCGAGGATTCTGTACATCACAAAATCCTGCAATGCCGCGTGCGGCCGCGTATCACTGCCTATGTCATCGCGCACAATGCGCGCGTCACGTGCGTGTTACGTTGCGCGCGTCATGACGAGTAAATTATGTTGCGTAATATACGCACAAATGATGGCCAAGTGGGACAGGGCCTTCAGGGGATATGGGTAGAGCCCTCTCCTCTACTCCCTCTTCACCCATGACTGCATCCCCAAGCATGGCTCCAATGCCATCATAAAATTTGCCGACGACACCATGGTGGTAGGGCTGATCAGTGACAACGACGAGTCAGCCTACAGGGAGGAGGTCCAGCACCTGACAACCTGGTGTGCCAACAATAACCTCGTCCTCAACTCCCAGAAGACGAAGGAAATCATTGTTGACTTTAGAAAGAACAGAGGGGGCAGACACACCCCCATCCATATAAACGGAACTGAGGTGGAGCAGGTCTCCAACTACAAATTCCTCGGGGTACACATCTCGGAGGATCTGTCCTGGTCCCTCAACACCTCCAAGCTGATCAAAAAGGCGCAGCAGCGCCTTTACTTCCTGAGGAGGCTTAAAAAAGCCCACCTGTCCCCCCAGATCCTGACCAACTTTTACCGCTGTACCATCGAAAGCATCCTGACCACCTGCTTTACGGTATGGTACAGCAGTTGCACCGTAGCAGATAGGAAGGTACTACAACGGGTGGTGAAAACCGCCCAGTACATCATCGGTGCCCCGCTCCCTGCCATGGATGCCCTCCACTGAAAACGGTGTCTGAGACGGGCTGGGAAGATCATCAAGGACCCCTCCCACCCTAACCATGGACTGTTTTCCCTCCTACCATCAGGGAGGCGGTACAGGAGCCTCAGGTCCCGCACTAGTAGGATGAGGAACAGCTTCTATAACAACAACATCACACTGCTGAACTCGGAGTCCCGCCGATAGATTTTTCCAGTCTCTCCGTCCACATTGTCTGCATTCTGTATCTATTTATATATTGCTATTACTACGAACTGATGCTAAACTGCATTTTGTTGTACCCATACTTGTATCTGTGCAATGACATTAAAGTTGAATTGAATTGAATTGAATTGAGAAGGCAGGAACGGGGTACTGATTGTGGATGATCACCATGATCACAGTGAATGGCGGTGCTGGCTCGAAGGACCGAATGGCCTACTCCTGCACCTGTTGTCTATTGTCTATTGACAGAGCTGCATTAATGTTAATGGCATATACATACATTACATGGTGTTGCATGTCCTGACCTAGTATCTCCCTACCTCATTGGAGACCCTCAGACTATCTTTAATCAGACTTTATTGCAGAAACAGACCCTTCAACCCACCGACTCCACACCGACTAGCGATCACCCCGTACAATAGCTCTATCCTACACACACTAGGGACAATTTTTATTTACTGAAGCCGTTTAACCCACAAGGATTAGTTGAAGTTTAGTTTAGTTTAGTTTGGCCCACCGAGCCCGTGCTGACCAGCGATCCCTGCACAACATCCTATACAAGAGGGACAATTTACAATTTTATCAGTCAATTAACAGAGCAGCGCATTGGCTTGGTGTAAATGTAAAAATTATCCCTAGTGTGTGTAGGATAATGTTAGTGTGTGAGGATCGCTGGTCGGTGCGGACCTGGTGGGTCTGTTTCCGCTCTGCATCTCTAAACTAAACAAAACCTACAAACCTGTAGGACTTCGGAGTGTGGTAGGAAACTGGAGCGCCCGGAGAAAACCCACGTGATCACAGGGAGAACGTACAAACTCTGTACAGACAGCACCCGTAGTCAGGATGGAACCCGGGCGTCTGGCGCTGTGAGGCAGCGACTCTACCGCTGCGCCACCGTGCCGCACTACGGTGGATGCGAGGAGCTACAGTTGAACTTTAATCCATTATTGTTTCTCTTTATCGATAGTTGAACCGCAGTGACAGCGACAGCTCCACGTTAGCCCGAAGATCACCATTCGTGCGTAATGTCAAGGAGCGACGAAGTTTGAGAGTTAAAAGGGTAAGTCTGGTCAACGCCCTGCGAACAGTTAGCGAGAACAAAGTGCTGATAACCTTCTTTGGGGCCAGTGTATTATTGAGTGTTTTATTGGCAGGTATCAAATGGAAACAGGACAATTAAATTCTTGCTTGCAGCAGCAGGACAGCAACATAGTATTCTGCCAACACCATAATAAACAACAAACGTTCAGTATATAAAAAACCATAGTCATAGAGTGATACAGTGTGGAAACAGGCCCTTCGACCCATCTTGCCCACACCAGCCAACATGTCCAATCTACAATAGTCCCACCTGCCTGCGTTTGGCCCATATCAATCTAAATCTATCTTATCCATGTAACTGACTGAATGAATCGACAAATGATATGATAGTCCCTGCCTCAACTACCTCCTCTGCCAGCTCGTTCCATACACCCACCACATTTTGTGTAGACAATAGACAATAGATGCAGGAGTAGGCCATTCGCCCCTTCGAGCCAGCACCGCCATTCAACGTGATCATGGCTGATCATCGCCAATCAGTACCGCGTTCCTGCCTTCTCCCCCTATCCCCTGACTCCGCTATCTTTAAGAGCCCAATCTAGCTCTCTCTTGAAAGTATCCAGAGAACTGGTCTCCACCGTCCTCTGAGGCCGAGAATTCCACAAACTCACAACTCTCTGTGTGAAAAGAGATGAACACTCTGTGTAAAAAAAATTATCCCTCAGGTTCCTATTAAATCTTTCCCCCCCCTCACCTTGAACATATGTCCTCGGCCTCAGAATAAAAGGACATACTTTTAGAATGGTGATAGGGAGGAATTTCTTTAGCCAGAGGGTGGTGAATCTGTGGAGGCCAAGTCATTGGGTATTTTTAAAGCACAGATAGATAGATCGTTGATTAGTATGGATGTCAGAGGTTATGGGGAGAAGGCAGGAGAATGGGGTTAGGAGGGAGAGATAGATCAGCTATGATTGAATGGTGGAGCAGACCTGATGGGCTGAATGGCCTAATTCTGCTCCTATCACATAATATTATGATGTTTCATAAACATTGCAATAGTACTTGCTTGAACATTGTGATAGTCCCTGCTTAAATGTTACATAGAAACATAGAAAATAGGTGCAGGAGTAAGCCATTCAGCCCTTTGAGCCAGCACCGTCATTCAATGCGATCATGGCTGATCATCCACAATCAGTACCCCGTTCCTGCTTTTTTCCCATATCCCTTGATTCCCTTAAATCTAACTCTCTTGAAAACATCCAGTGAACTGGCCTCCACCGCCTTCTGTGGCAGAGAATTCCACAGATTCACAACTTTCTAAGTGAAAAAGTTTTTCCTCATCTCAGTCCTAAATGGCCTACCTCTTATTCATAAAATATTGTGATTGTACCTGCTGAAATGTTGTGATAGTTCCTGTTTAATCGTTGTGATAGTATTATGGATAATGTTTTATTATTATTATTAATGTTTCGTGTTTTCTGAGTCACTCGTAACTGTCACTGTATGTCATGTTGTTACGTGGGCGGAGCACCAAAGCAAATTCCTTATATGTGAATACTTGTCCAATAAACTTACTTAATTATAGTACCTGCTAAGGTGGAAAGGGGGGAGATTCCCATCTGAGATGCAGTGTTTGTAATGGCAGATTATATCATTGAAGGAATCTTTCCTCTAGCCACTATGATTGAAGATAGGGGTAAGATAATTTCGATACGCATTCACGAACTCTCCACGAGACATTCAAAGACGTCCAAAGATAAATCTTCAAAACACAGTCTCTTAATTATTAGTTTCTTTATTGTCGTAGGGAAAACAGTGAGATATTCATCCAAACTTCTTCTTGTTTAAGTACATTTTGCTCTTACTCGTAGTCAAGCTCGTGCATGGTGGAACTCGTGCATGGTCGAAAGTTGTGACCTCCCCATGCTTTTTCAAATGTCTTCTTTCGTGTGGCATGCACAGCCTAAAGTTGTAGGACAACTCGTTCTATTTGATCTTCCGTTTGTGCACGTCAAGTTGATTGCATTAGTCGAAACAGAGCGGACTACGTGAAGGTTGCAATCTTCCACCCCTTCAAAACTTTAAAACCACTAGCACGTCTGCACGAGAATCCCAGCCTCAAACACGCCTCCGACTACATGATAAATCCCACCCACATAATTACAGGCAGATAAAATTTAAAGGTTTAAGAAGGAACTGCAGATGCTGGAAAATCGAAGGTAGACAAAAGTGCTGGAGAAACTCAGCAGGTGAGGCAGCATCTATGGAGCGAAGGAAATAGGCAACATTTCGGGTCGAGAAGGGTTTCGGCCCGAAAAATTGCCTATTTCCTTCGCTCCATAGATGCTGTCTCACCCGCTGAGTTTCTCTAGCACTTTTGTCTACCTAAAATTTAAAGATGACTGATTATAGTTATAACGTACTGAGTTAAGCTAAATGGCCACTACATTGCTTGATGCTACTCTGCCGCTGTGCCACAGACTCTGTGCCAGCCCCTGGTGAGAAGGATGGCCGAGCCTTCGGTTCACACGTCCCTGGACTTGGAGCTGGATCTCCAAGCCTCACTGACACGGCAGTCCCGACTGAACGATGAACTCCGGCGGCTCAGGGAACTGAAGACCCGGTTGGAGGAAGTGAAAGCGAAGGGGGAGACCCAACTCCCTGCCTGGGTGCTGGAGGACGGAAGGTTCCAGAAGCTTCTGAAACAAGCAGAAAAACAGGTATGGACTATGAGCCAAGTAAAATGGCACTACAGGTTCCTAAAGGCACTCCTGACGAATGTTAAATAGTATACGTGTACATGGAACAATACCAACATCTAGTGCCCTAAGATCAGTATTGCAACTTATCCTTTGTAGACAATAGAAAATAGGTGCAGGAGTAGGCCATTCGGCACTTCGGGCCAACACCACCATTCAATGTGATCATGGCTGATCATCCACAATTAGTACCCCATTCCTGCCTTCTCCCCATATCCATTGACTCCTCTATCTTTAAGAGCCCTATCTAGCTCTCTCTTGAAAGCATCCAGAGAATTGGCAGAGAATTCCACAGATTCACAACTATCTGGGTGAATTTTTTTCCCCTCATCTCCGTTCTAAATGACCTACCCCTTATTCTTAAACTGCGGCCCCTGGTTCTGGACTCCCCCAACATCGGGAACATGTTTCCTGCCTGTATTATGGGGAGAAGGCAGGAGAATGGAGTTAGTAGGGAGAGATAGATAATAGACAATAGGTGCAGGAGTAGGCCATTCAGCCCTTCGAGCCAGCACCGCCATTCAATGTGATCATGGCTGATCATCCCCAATCAGTACCCCGTTCCTGCCTTCTCCCCATATCCCCTGACTCCACTATTTTTAAGAGCCCTATCCAGCTCTCTCTTGAAAGCATCCAGAGAACCTGCCTCCACCGCCCTCTGAGGCAGAGAATTCCACAGACTCACCACTCTCTGTGAGAAAAAGTGTTTCCTCGTCTCCGTTCCAAATGGCTTACTCCTTATCCTTAATATGTGGCCCCTGGTTTAAGAATAAAGGGTAAGCCATTTAGAACGGAGATGAGGAAACACTTTTTCTCACAGAGAGTGGTGAGTCTGTGGAATAGCCGGAAGAACCATATAACCATATAACCATATAACAATTACAGCACGGAGACAGGCCATCTCGGCCCTTCCAGTGCGTGCCGACCATTTGTTTTCCCCTAGTCCCATCTACCTGCACACAGACCATACCCCTCCATTCCCTTCACGTCCATATACCTATCCACTTTACTTTTAAATGTTAAAATCGATCCTGCCTCCACCACCTCTGCTGGAAGCTCATTCCACACAGCCACCACTCTCTGAGTAAAGAAGTTCCCCCTCACGTTACCCCTAAACTTCTGTCCCTTAATTCTCATGTCATGCCCTCTTGTTTGAATCTTCCCTACCCTCAATGGGAAAAGCTTATCCACGTCAACTCTGTCTATCCCTTTCATCATTTTAAAGACCTCAATCAAGTCCCCCCTTAACCTTCTGCGCTCCAAAGAATAAAGACCTAACTTGTTCAACCTTTCTCTGTAACATAGTTGCTGGAACCCTGGCAACATTCTAGTAAATCTCCTCTGTACTCTCTCTATTTTGTTGACATCCTTCCTATAACTAGGCGACCAAAATTGTACACCATACTCCAGAATTGGTCTTACCAATGCCTTGTACAATTTTAACATTACTTCCCTACTCCTATATTCAATGCTCTGATTTATAAAGGCCAGCACACCAAAGGCTTTCTTTACCACCCTATCTACATGCGATTCCACCTTCAGGGAACTATGCACAGTTATTCCTAGATCCCTCTGCTCCACAGCATTCCTCAATTCCCTACCATTTACCATGTACGTCCTATTTTGATTTGTCCTGCCAAGATGTAGCACTTCACACTTATCAGCATTAAACTCCATCTGCCATCTTTCAGCCCACTTTTCCAAATGGCCCAAATCTCTCTGTAGACTTTGAGAATCTACTTCATTATCCACAATACCACCTATCTTAGTATCATCTGCATACTTACTTATCCAATTTTCCACCCCATCATCCAGATCATTGATGTACATGACAAACAACAGTGGACCCAACACAGATCCCTGAGGCACCCCACTGGTCACCGGCTTCCAACCTGACAAACAGCCATCCACCATTACTCTCTGACATCTCCCATTCAGCCACTGTTGAATCCATCTTGCTACTCCGCCATTAACACCCAAAGATTGAACCTTCTGAACCAACCTTCCATGGGAAACCTTGTCAAAGGCCTTACTGAAATCCATATAGACAACATCCACTGCTTTACCCTCATCAATTTCCCTAGTGACCGCTTCAAAAAATTCAAGAAGGTTTGTCAAACATGACCTTCCAGGCACAAATCCATGTTGACTGTTCCTGATCAGACCCTGTTTATCCAGATGCTTATATATATTATCTCTAAGTATCCTTTCCATTAATTTGCCCACCACTGACGTCAAACTAATAGGTCTATAATTGCTAGGTTTATTCTTTGAACCCTTTTTTAAACAATGGAACAACATGCGCAGTACGCCAATCCTCCGGCACTATTCCCGTTTCTAATGACATTTGAAATATTTCTGTCATAGCTCCTGCTATTTCTACACTAACTTCCCTCAATGTCCTAGGGAATATCCTGTCAGGACCTGGAGACTTATCCACCTTTATATTTTTCAAAAGTGTCAGTACTTCCTCCTCTTTGAATCTCATCGTTTCCATAGCTACTCTACTTTTTTCCCTTACTTCACAGAGTTCAATATCCTTCTCCTTGGTGAATACCGAAGAAAAGAAATTGTTCAATATCTCCCCCATCTCTTTTGGCTCTGCAGATAGCTGTCCATTCTGGTTCTCTAATGGTCCAATTTTATCCCTTGTTATCCTTTTGCTATTAATATAGCTGTAGAAACCCTTTGGATTTACTTTCACCTTTCTTGCCAAAGCAACCTCATATCTTCTTTTAGCCTTCCTAATTTCTTTCTTAATATTCTTTTTACATTCTTTATACTCCTCTAGCACCTCATTTACTCCATGCCTCCTATAATTATTGTAGATATCTCTCTTTTTTCGAAACAAGTGTCTAATTTCCCTTGAAAACCATGGCTCTTTCCAATTTTTACTATTTCCTTTCAACCTAACAGGGACATAAAGATTCTGTACTCTTACAATTTCCCCTTTAAATGTCCTCCATTTCTCTTCTACATCCTTCCCATGAAACAAAGTGTCCCAATTCACTCCTTTAAAATCCTCACGCGTTCCCTCAAAGTTAGCCTTTCTCCAATCAAAAATCTCCACTGTAGGTCCTGTTCTGACTCGCTCCATAATTATATTGAAACTAATGGTATTGTGATCACTGGTCCCGAAGTGCTCACCAACGCATACTTCCGTCACCTGTCCTGCCTCATTTCCTAACAGGAGGTCCAGCACTGCCCCTTCTCTGGTCGGTACCTCTATGTACTGCTGCACAAAACTATCCTGCACACATTTTACAAACTCCAAACCATCCAGCCCATTTACAGAATGTGTTTCCCAGTCTATTTTTGGGAAATTGAAATCTCCCACAATCACTACCTTGTGCTTACTACTAATATCTGCTATCTCCTTACATATTTGCTCTTCCAATTCTCGCTCCCCATTTGGCGGTCTATAGTACACCCCTAAAAGTGTTGCTACAACCGTTCCCACTTCTCAGTTCCACCCAAATAGCCTCCCTAGACGAACCCTCTAATCTATCCTGCCAAAGCACTGCTGTAATATCCTCTCTGACAAGCAATGCAACACCTCCACCTCTGGTCCCTCCAATTCTATCACCCCGGAAGCAACGAAATCCTGGAATATTTAGTTTCCAATCACAGCCCTCCTGCAACCATGTTTCACTGATTGCCACAACATCATATTTCCAGGTGTCAATCCAGGCTCTAAGTTCATCCACCTTACTTACAATGCTCCTAGCATTAAAATATACACATTTTATAAACCCACCATCCTTTATTCTCTGTCTATTATCTTTTTCATCTTTCTCGCCTACATTTTGGGTCCGAGTGCTTCCCTTCTCTGCCTCTTGCCCCACACCCTGTCCCCTAGCCCCCTCTACCCGCGTCCCTCCCCCCAGCCTTTCTGAAGAAGAATATAAAGAGGTTTAGTTTAATTTAGAGATATGGCACCGAAACAGGACCTTCTGGCCCACCGGGTCCGCACCGACCAGCGATCCCCGCACACTAACACTATCCTACACCCACTAGGAACAATTTTTACACTTACACCAAGCCAATCACCGATATAACCATATAATAACATATTGAAACGTATAAGATTGTTAAGGGCTTGGACACACTAGAGGCAGGAAACATGTTCCCGATGTTGGGGGAGTCCAGAACCAGGGGCCACAATTTAAGAATAAGGAGTAAGCCATTTAGAACGGAGACGAGTAAACATTTTTTCTCACAGAGAGCAGTGAGTCTGTGGAATTCTCTGCCTCAGAGGGCAGTGGAGGCAGGTTCTCTGGATACTTTCAAGAAAGAGCTAGGTAGGGTTCTTAAAAATAGGATATGGGGAGAAGGCAGGTACGGTGCACTGATTGGGGATGATCAGCCATGATCACATTGAATGGCGGTGCTGTCTCGAAGGACTAAATGACCTACTCCTGCACCTATTGTCTATTGTATCAATTGGAGCATGTGACAATAAATGTAACTTGAACTTGAACTTTTGACTGACTAGGCAAATGAAATTTCTCGGCTATACTTGGCTAATAGAGTATTATTGTGATTGTGTGATCTTAACTGTCTTTATCTTGTACTAAACATTATTCAGGTTATTCCCTTAATCCTCTACCTGCACACTGTGGATGGCTCGATTGTAATCATGTATTGTCTTTCCACTGACTGGTCAGCACGCAACAAAGGCTTTTCACTGTACCTCGGTGCACGTGACAATGAACTAAATTGAACTGAGCAATGAATGTGATTTCCTCAGGCCGGCCAGAGCAAAGAAGACCAGAGGAAGGAGTGGAAGACTGAGAAGATGATGAGGCAGGCATCGAAGGAGGTGTGCAGACTCCGTGAACAGAGTCACAAGGAGCTGCTTCAAGTCCACACGTTCAGGTGCCACTCCACTTTGTCTTTAATCTAAACTTGGGTAGAGTGGATGTGGAGAGGATGTTTCCACTCGTGGGAGAGTCTCGGGCTAGAGGTCATAGCGTCAGAATCAGCGTGAACTCAGTGGACAGTACCCTGTTTCCACGCTGTAGCTCTAAACGAAACTGAACTTCAGCTAATCCATGCACAAGATAATCGGTTCCTCAACTGTACTTCATTCTCAAAGCAAAATCTCCCACATGCCTTACTTTAACCAGACAACAATGCAATTTTTATTTTAGAGGTACAGCATGGAAACAGGACCTTTTGGCCCAGCAAGCCCACGTCGAGCATCGATCACCCGTTCACATCTATCCCTTTTCTCCAGAAAGGCTGAGTTACTCAGGAATTTTGTGTCTATCTACCCGTTCACACTAGTTCTATGTTATCCCACTATCTCATCCATTATAAGCACAACAGGGACAATTTAACACAACACAACAGGACATTTAAAGGGGAAATTGTAAGAGTACAGAATCTTTATGTCCCTGTTAGGTTGAAAGGATATATTAAAAATTCGAAAGAGCCAATGTTTTCAAGGGAAATTGGACACTTGTTTCAAAAAAAGAGAGATATCTACAATAATTATAGGAGGCATGGAGTAAATGAGGTGCTAGAGGTGTATAAAGAATGTAAAAATAATCTTAAGAAAGAAATTAGGAAGGCTTTGGCAAGAAAGGTGAAAGTAAACCCAAAGGGTTTCTACAAGGGTAGTTGAGGCCAGTTCATTGGCTATATTTAAGAGTGAGTTGGATGTGGCCCTTGTGGCTAAGGGGATCAGAGGGTATGGAGAGAAGGCAGGTACGGGATACTGAGTTGGATGATCAGCCATGATCATATTGAATGGCGGTGCAGGCTCGAAGGGCTGAATGGCCTACTCCTGCACCTAATTTCTATGTTTCTATTTCTATGTTTCTATGTTACAGAGAAAGGTTGAACAAGTTAGGTCTTTATTCTTTGGAGCGCAGAAGGTTAAGGGGGGACTTGATTGAGGTCTTTAAAATGATGAAAGGGATAGACAGAGATGACGTGGATACGTTTTTTCCCATTGAGGGTAGGGAAGATTCAAACAAGAGGGCATGACATGAGAATTAAGGGACAGAAGTTTCGGGGTAACGTGAGGGAGAACTTCTTTACTCAGAGGGTGGTGGCTGTGTGGAATCAGCTTCCAGCAGAAGTGGTGGAGGCAGGATCGATTTTAACATTTAAGAGTAAAGTGGATAGGTATATGGACGTGAAGAGAATGGAGGGGTATGGTCTGAGTGCAGGTAGATGGGACTAGGGGAAAACAAATGGTCGGCACGGACTGGAAAGGCCGAGAGGGCCTGTTTCCGTGCTGTAATTGTTATATGGTTATAATTTACAGAGGGCAATTAACCTACAAACCTGCACGTCTATGTGCTGTGGGAGGAAAGCGGGGTTGATTGGGTTAACATACGATGAGTGTTTGAAGGCAATGGGCCTGTACTCGCTGAAGTTTAGAAAGATGATGGGGAACCTCATTGAAACTTACCGAATAGTGAAAGGCCTGTATAGAGTGGATGTGGAGAGGATGTTTCCACCAGAGGTCACAGCCCCAGAATTAAAGGACGTTCCTTTAGGAAGTAGATGAGGATGAATTTCTTTACTCAGAGGGTGGTGAATCAGTGGAATTCATTGCCACAGACAGCAGTGGAGGCCAAGACAATGGATTATTTTTAAGGCAGAGAGAGAGAGATAGATTCTTGATTAGTACGGGTGCCAGGGGTAATGGGGAGAAGGCAGGAGAATGGGCTTGAGAGGGAGAGATACAGCGGTCACGGTGGCGCAGCGGTAAAGTTGCTGACTTACAGCGAATGCAGCGCCGGAGACCCGGGTTCGATCTCTGACTACAGGCGCTGTCTGTACGGAGTTTGCACGTTCTCCCCGTGACCTGCGTGGGTTTTCTCCGAGATCTTCGGTTTCCTCCCACACTTCAAAGACGTGCGGGTTTGTAGGTTAATCGGCTTGGTGTAAGTGTAAATTGTCCCTAGTGGGTGTGGGATAGTGTTAGTGTGCAGGGATCGCTGGTCGGCGAGCTCCTGGTGGGCTGAAGGGCCTGTTTCCACGCTGTATCTCTAAACTAAACTAAACTAAACTAAAGATAGGGTAGACAAAATTGCTGGAGAAACTCAGCGGGTGCGGCAGCATCTATGGAGCGAAGGAAATAGGCAATGTTTCATCCCGAAACGTTGCCTATTTTCTTCGCTCCATAGATGCTGCCGCACCCGCTGAGTTTCTCCAGCAATTTTGTCTACCTTCGATTTTCCAGCATCTGCAGTCCCTTCTTAAACTAAAGATAGATCAGCCATGATTGAATGGCGGGGTAGACTTGATGGGCCGAATGGCCTAATTCTGCTCCTAGAAATTCAGGATTAAGAACAAATTAAACCATTGTTTCACTTGTTAATTGCAGGGAGAAGATGGCGTTCTTCACAAGAGCAAAGATCAGCGTTCCCTCATTACCTGCTGATGATGTCTGATGGAGATTATTGTTCAGATTACCAAGTGTTTTTCAACATTTTAGCAGATTTTGATAGCTGGCTAAAAGTCTTTCCCACCATTCTAATATTATAGATGTAAAACATTTGTAAATTAATTGCAATTGAATACCTATGGAAGTAAAAAGAGAAGGGTTTTTTTTGTCACAAAAAAAAACAAGGTACAGGTCCACCACTAATATTATTGCCAAAGATACTTGAGGAGCTCCTCTAGTATCTTTGATTCTGGCTATTGGTATTCCGGCATCTCCTTAAATCCGGATAAAATTACGAGAGAGCGCTTGAAACCACCCCCACCACTCCCTTGGAAGTCTCCCCGAAAATGTGTCACCTAGGCCGGGTGACGCGGCCGATCTCGACCTCATCGGGACTTCCGCGGCCGATCGGCGGGTGGAATCTTCCCCCTGCGGCCGGGGCTCTGGAACTCTGGCCCGGCAGGAGTGCGGTGCCGGTGGTGGAGCTGTCGTATAATTCTGAAGCGTTTGTGCTAATTTTGTACAGTTTGTGTGTGATTTTTGGAGTGCAGAATGGAATAGGAATGGTTTTGTACAGAATGGAATAGGAATGGAGACAGTTTGGAAAAAAATGTATTCTGTTGAACAGCACTACAAGAAAAATTCCCCCAAAATTCTGCTTAGTTGCCCGTCCTTCACCTCTCCCATTCAACAGGAGATATTTTATGTTTGACTTTGTCGTGTTTGTGTAAAATTAGACTGTGATCGTGAGCCACCAGGCCAAGTGGCAACTCTAGGGAACATGGATCGCTGACGTCTCAGATCAGAGATGAAGGGTCCCAACCCGAAATATCACCAATCCATGTTCTCCAGAGATGCTGTCTGACCCGTTGAGATACTCCAGCACTTTGTGCCTTTCCTTGGTAAACCAGCACCTGCAGTTCCTTGGTTCTATACTGTTGCTGTGGGCTGTGGGTTATTTTTGTACAAGGGATGTGAGGCTGTTAGATAGTCACATACATAGCATGGAAACAGGCCCTTCGGCCCAACTTGGCCATACTGACCAACATGAGCCATCTACACTGGTCCCACATGCCTGCGTTTGACCCATATCCCTCTAAACCTTTCTGATCCACATATCTGTCTAAATGTTTCTTAAACTTTGTGATAGTCCCTACCTCAACAACCTCCTCCGGTAGCTTATTCCATACACCCTCAGTTACCCTCCAGAAACCTCAGGAAAAGTTACCCCTCAGGTTCCTATTAAATCTTTCTCCCTCCTCCCCCCCTCCCTAAAGCAACCTATTTTGGTTCTCGATTCCCCTACTCTGGGCAAGAGACTGTGCATCTACCTGATCAATTCATCTCATAATTTTATACATGTTTATAAGATCCTTCCCTTCGTACCTCTTCATATCTCTACTTTCCCTCTCTGATGAAAGAGCCTCAACCCGAAACATCACTTATTCCATTTCCCCTTGATGCTACCTGTCCCGTTGAGTTACTCCAGCATTTTGTGTTTAAGAAGGAACTGCAAATGCTGGAAAATCAAAGGTAGACAAGAATGCTGGAGAAACTCAGCGGGTGAGGCAGCATCTATGGAGCAAAGGAAATAGGCAATGTTTCGGGTCAAGACCCTTTATCAGCCAGAGTGAGGCTCACCGTAAATTGGAGGAGCAGCACCTCATATTTCGCTTGGGCAGTTTATACCCCAGCGCTATGAACATTGACTTCTCTAATTTCAGGTAGTCCTTGCTTTCTCCTACCCTTCCCAGCTCTCCCACAGCCCACTGTCTCCACCTCTTCCTTTCTTCTTTCCCCCCCCCCCCACCCACCCCCACTTCAGTCTGAAGAAGGGTCTCGACCTGAAACTGTCTATTTCCTTCGCTCCATGGATGCTGCCTCACCCGCTGATTTTCTCCAGCATTTTTGTCTACCAGCATTTTGCGTCTATCTTTGGCGTAAACCAGCATCTGCAGTTCCTTCCTACACCTATTAAATTGTCATATGTACCGTCAATGGAATAATGAGATTCTAACTTGCTGTGGCTTAATAGCATAAACACAGTACTCATGGATAACATATAATAAAGATCAGCCCTATAATAGTACCAAAAGGCAAAACTCATCTCTTCACCAAAGACTGGCCATTGTTCATAGTTGAGGTTAGTGTTGTGTAGCGTTCAATAGCCTGATGGTTGTAGGGAAGTAGCTGTTCCTGAACCTGGACAATAGATGCAGGAGTAGGTCATTCGGCCCTTTGAGCCAGCACCGCCACTCAATGTGATCATGGCTGAGTACCCCGTTCCTGCCTTCTCCCCATATCCCCTGACTCTGCTATCTTTAAGAGCCCTATCTAGCTCTCTCTTGAAAGTATCCAGAGAACCGGCCTCCACCGCCCTCTGAGGCAGAAAATTCCACAGACTCACAACTCTCTGTGTGAAAAAGATACAGTTAAAGCCCTGTCCCACGGTACGCGTTCATTCAAAGAGTTCTCCCGAGTTTGCCCTGATTCGAACTCAGAGATATAACCATATAACCATATAACAATTACAGCACGGAAACACAGATCTACGGTAATGGCCGCTCGTCGGTACTCGGGGCTCTCGTGGACATTTTGCAAAATCTTCATGAGTCTTCCCGAGCTACCGCGTTTCCCGAGTACCTGCTGTTAGCATTACAAGCCGCTAAGAGACGTCCCCGAGCTCCGACGTACCCACTACGTTCATTCTATGTGCTTACCACGAGTTTGATTTTTTAAAACTCGGGAGAGCACTTGAGAGAACCTGTACAGTGGGACAGGGCCATTAGAGTTTTCAGGCTCCTATACCTTCTTCCCGATGGTAGCAAGTGAGATGAGAGTGTGGCCAGGGTGGGCTTCTCTTCTTCTTGCGTACTGCGTGCACAGCCTAAATTTGTTGGACAACTTGTTCTATTTGATCTTATTTGATTGTGCACGCTGGTTTGCATTTGTTGAAACGGGGGGACCATGTGAAGGTTGCAATCTCCCACTTCTAAGGATGGTGTGGGACTCTGATGATGCTGGCTGCCCTTTTGAGGCAGCGACTCCTGTAGATCCCTTCGATGGTGGGGAGGTCAGTACCTTTGCTTTCTTCCGAGCAGCGCAGCAATCACTGTTTCTCTGCCTGTTGTCAGGCTGGGGCTGTAAATAGCGCCATAGTTGGTTTCTTCAGTTTGCTTGTCCATTAGCGGAGAACTGGTTGCCAAGGGAAACCATTGCTATTTAACTCTCCTTTCTCTGCACTGCATGCAAATGAAGATAAAACAGCTGCTGGTGATAGACCGGGCAGTGTTCACCTCTGTAATCTCCATAAAACTTAGGAGCAGAATTAGACCATTCAGCCCATGAAGTCAACTCCGCCATTCAATCATGGCTGATCAATCTTTCCCTCTCTACCCCATTCTCCTGCCTTCTCCCCATAATCCATGACACCCGTATCAAGCATCTATCTATCTATCTCTGCCTTAAAAATATCCACTGACTTGGCATCCACAGCCTTCTGTGGCAATTAATTCCACAGATTCACCGCCCTCTGGCTAAAGAGATTCCTCCTCATCTCCTTTCTAAAGTCAAGTCAGGTCACTTTTATTTATATAGCACATTTAAAAAACAACTCTCGTTGGCCAAAGTGCTTTACATTGCTATAAGAATAGTATAACAAACAACAGTGGTTCATAGATTAAATACAAACATCACTACATACATATAGCCCTCGCTCAGAGGACGTCAAGAAAGGCTTGGGAGTAGAGATGAGTTTTTAGTCTCGACTTAAAGCAGTCGATGGAGTGGGCAGTTCTGATGGGAAGAGGGATGCTGTTCCACAGTCTAGGAGCTGCAACCGCAAAGGCGCGGTCGCCCCTGAGCTTATGCCTAGACTGCGAGCTTATGCCTAGATGCCTATATCTGAGCTTATGCCTAGATAGATGTTCAGCAATCCCAACTCAGCCAATCTGAGGGACCTGGTACATCCTTTTAATCTGAGACTATGTCCTCTGGTCCTAGACTCTGCC
The DNA here is from genome assembly GCA_035221665.1 of Okamejei kenojei. Classification (NCBI taxonomy): domain Eukaryota; kingdom Metazoa; phylum Chordata; class Chondrichthyes; order Rajiformes; family Rajidae; genus Okamejei; species Okamejei kenojei. Next base: position 5,138,821 of record CM069133.1, read on the forward strand.
ACTAGTGGAAACTTCCTCTCCACATCAATTCTATCCAGGCCTTTTCTGTATGTTGCAATGATGTACCCCCTCATCCTTCTAAATTCCAGCGAGTACCGACCCAGTGCCGACAAACGCTCACCATATGAAAACCCCATCAACCCCATTCTCCTGCCTTCTCCCCATATCCTTTGACGCCCTTACTAACCAAGAAGACTGAAGGATCTCAATCCAAAATGTCACCCATTCCTTCTATTCAGAGATGCTGTCTGTCCCACTGAGTTACTCCAGCTTTTTGTGTCTATCTTCAGGAAGAACCTAACAATCTCTGCTTTAAAAATACCCAATGACTTGGCCTCCACAGATGTCTGTGAAAAATAGATTGGTGGGAGAGTCCAGGACCAGAGGCTATAGCCGCAGAATTGAAGGACGTACCTTTAGAAAGGAGACGACGAGGAATTTCTTTAGTCAGTGGGTGGCGAATCTGTGGAATTCATTGCCACAGAAGGCTGTGGAGGCCAAGTCAATTAATATTTTTAAGGCGGAGATTGACAGATCCTTGATTAGAATGGGTGTCAGGGGTTATGGGGAGGAGGCAGGAGAATGGGGTTGAGAGGGAACGATAGATCAGCCATGTTTGAATGTCGGAGTAGACGTGATGGGCTGAATGGCCTAATTACTGCTCTATCACTTATGAACATGAATTCCGTTGTTCTTGGGCATCTGAGATCCCAAAACAGGACTGTTTGTGTTCCTCATACTCTGTGGTCCACTTAACCTGTTTTTTTTGTGTGAAGATTGTGCATCATTAAACTTTACCTTAGACTGTGCCTCCTTATGTTGTCATAGTGTGATCTACTTCTCTCATGTTGGCACGGCTTTAGTACTAAGGTCATTTGTACTGTCCACACACTTCATTTGTATTTGACTGCACCATCAACATGGTCAACTTTAAACTGGGAATTAAGTGACTATTTAACGTGGATCTAAATGAAGAATATTGTTTCAGCGTGTCTGTCTTGTGTGTATGTGTGTGTAAATGTAAAAAAAAGCTATTTACAATGATATTCTTAGAATTTCACCTTTGAAGCATCCTTATTTATTACAAACTTATTTATGTTTTGTTCTGCATAGTTCAGTTCTGCAGTTGGCACAATCAGACAGAGAATTATTTTCACAAGGGTACACAAAAGGCTGGAGAAACTCAGCGGGTGCAGCAGCATCTAAGGAGCAAAGGAGATAGGCGACGTTTCGGGTCGAGACCCTTCTTCACCTTCTTCAGCTGCTAATTTCACAAGGGCAACTGAATATAATCACAGAATACTGAATGAAAAATAATTGCAAGGCATTTCATCTCATTTTCCACAGTCATAGTCACGGCTGATCTAACTTTCCCTCTCAACCCCGTTCTCCTGCATTCTTCACATAACCTTGGCACCATTCCTAATCAAGAACTTAGTCATCTATATTTTTAAAATTCCCAATGACGGCCTCCACTGCCATCTGTGGCAATGAGCTCCACAGGTTCACCACCCTCTGACTAAAGAAATTCCGCCTCATCTCCGTTCTAAAGGTACGCCCTTTTATTCCAAGGCTGTGCCCGCTGGTCCTAGACTCTCCCACTGGTGGAAACATCCTCTCCACATCCACTCTGTCCAGGCCTATCACTATTTGGTAAGTTCCAATGAGATTCACCATATTATATCCATGTTAGTTTGTACCCTACATATTCTGTGTGGACCGAGTGGAATAACTGCAAATAAATAAAGATTCAGACAAAGACTGAAAATCTTTTAAGACACTCCTCTCTCGACTCTATCTCTGCATACATTGTGGGACTTAATGGTTGATCCTCGAACCAATAACAGTGAAGAAAAGCAGGATTTTCTATTCTTGATTTATGAGTTAGATGAGTTTTATTCTATCAAGTAAGATTGTTAATAATTTTAAGAAGGAAAGCAATCATATTAAATTTGTCTGACATTTATTTTTTTGTTAAGACAATTTTATAAAAAATCTTTTTTTTATATATGTATAGAAGTGTTGATAATTTATTATTTTCCATTTTCTCATTACTATAACATAAAACATTAAATGATTCTAATGATTTTTATTTGTATAAAAATGAAAATGTAAATTTACAAAGCTATTTTATCTTTCATATTGAATGGCATTTAAATGATTGTACAAATGTGACAATACAGAGATGTGAGCTTAATGTAACACTAGTCTTACTGAAATTTCTGCTTGAATGGTCAGTTCCTTGGCTTTATAGTTCATACGTTCTAGAAGCAGAATAAGGCCATTCGGCCCATCAAGTCTACTCTGCCATTCAATCGTGGCTGATCTATCTCTACCTCTCAACCCCATTCCCCAGCCATCTCCCATAACCCCTGACATCCGGACTAATCAAGAATCTTGAAGGGTGGCACAGCGGTAGAGTTGCTGTCTTACTTCGCCTGAGACTACAGGTGCTGTCTGTGTGGAGTTTGTACGTTCTCCCTGTTCCTGCGTGGGTTTTCTCCGAGATCTTCTGTTTACTCCCACACTCCAATGACCTGCAGGTTTGTAGGTTAATTGGCCTGGTGTAAATGTAAATTGTGCCTAGTGGGTGTAGGATAGTGTTAGTGTGTGGGAATCGCTGGTCGGCACGGACTGGGTGGGCCGAAGGGCCTGTTTCCGCGCTGTATCTCTAAAATAAACTAAACCGGTCAATAGCCACCTTAAAAATACCCACAGCCTTGGCCTCCACAACCCGCCTGTGGCAATGAATTCCACACTCTTATCTACTCTTGGAAGTTACTTGTATTCAAATGCTCAGAACTGAACTAGCTCTCCAAAAATGTTACCCCAAGTTTGTGGCTTTAATTCTCATTGTTATATCACCTGTTAGTCTGCACGTTGTACTGTAGTCTCAGCACTTTTCCACATGTTCCAACTGTTGATTAAAAAAATGTTTTTGAAGTTCGAAGATGTTTGTCTTTTTTTTTATGTAATAATAGGGAGTCTCGTCAAGAGTGTTTAATTGTCACTAGATGAGATGCTGCATGACCCGCTGAGTTATTGCCTTGAATGTATGTTAGTGTATGTTAGTTCACTGGTGGATTCGGTGGGCTGTATCCTGCCACCTGTAATTCACTCTCCTGTGCGCTAGAGGCGCTGTCGTTGTCGCCTGTAGTTCACCCTCCTGTGCGCTAGGGGGTGGTGGTGTCCATCTGTAGTTCACCCTTCTGTGCGCCATGGGGCGCTGGTTCCCGCCTGTAGTTCCTCCTCCTGTGCGCTAGAGGCGCTGTCGTTGCCGCCTGTAATTCACCCTCCTGTGCGCTAGAGGCGCTGTTGCCCGCTTGTAGTTCACCTGCTGTGCACTAGAGGCGCTGCTCCCCACATGTAGTTCCTCCTCCTGTGCTCTAGAGGCGCTGGTGCCCGCCTATACACCAAGGGGCGCTGGATCCCGCTTGTAGTTCACCCTGCTGTGCACTAGAGGCGCTGGTCCCCACCTGTAGTTCCCCCTCGTGTACACCAGGGGGCGCTGGATCACGCTTGTAGTTCACTCTCCTGTGCTCTAGAGGCGCTGTCGTTGCCGCCTGTAATTCACCCTCCTGTGCGCTAGAGGCGCTGGTCCCCACATGTAGTTCCTCCTCCTGTGCTCTAGAGACGCTGGTGCTCGTCTGTACACCAGGGGGCGCTGGATCCCGCTTGTAGTTCGCCCTGCTGTGCTCCAGAGGCGCTGGTCCCCAACTGTAGTTCACCCTCCTGTGCTCTAGAAGCGCTGGTCCCCACATGTAGTTCCTCCTCCTGTGCACCAGAGGCGCTGATCCCCACCTGTAGTTCACCCTCCTGTGCTCTAGAGGCGCTGGTCCCCACCTGTAGTTCACCCTCCTGTGCTCTAGAGGCGCTGGTCCCCACCTGTAGTTCACCCTCCTGTGCATCGGAGGCGCTGGTCTCCACCTGTAGTTCACCCTCCTGTGCTCTGGAGGCGCTGGTCCCCACCTGTAGTTCACCCTCCTGTGCATCGGAGGCGCTGGTCTCCACCTGTAGTTCACCCTCCTGTGCTCTGGAGGCGCTGGTCCCCACCTGAAGTTCACCCTCCTGTGCTCTAGAGGCGCTGGTGCCCGCCTGTAGTTCCCCCTCGTGTTCACCAGGGGGCGCTGGATCCCGCGCGTTACCGGCACCACAGGACCAAGATGGCGGCGGACGAGGACACGGACGAGCTGCTGCGGGAGCGGCCGGCTTTGGCCGCCTGGCTGGAGGCGCTGCGGGGCGGCAGCGAGAACCAGCGCCACTGGGAAGCGCGGCGCCGCTTCATCATCAACAACCTGCCGGCGGCTAGTGGCGGGGAGGGGGAGGGGGAGGGGGAGGCCGGCGATATGGAGCCGGATCCTCCGCCCCGGGCCGGGCCTCGCACCGACCGCCTGCTCGCCCTCTCCATGGTCTGGGCCAACCACGTCTTCCTCGGGTGCCGGTGAGTGAGTCAGTGAATGAGGATACTCACGCCCCCCCCCCCCCCCATCATAAAGCATCAGTGATAGCAGCAGAATTAGACCATTCGGCCCATCAAGTGTATTCCATTCAATCATGGCTGATCTACGTCTTCCTCCCAACCCCATTCTCCTGCCTTCTCCCCACAACCCCTGACACTCCACCTCCCACGCTCTCAGACCACCTCCCCTCCCCCCCATCAGGCCTCCCTCTACCCCTTCACTCTCACTACTCACCCACCCCCCCCCCCCACGTCAATCTCCCTCTCCTCACTTCGAGCCAGCACCGCCATTCATTGTGATCATGGCTGATCATCCCCAATCCTGCCTTCTCCCCAACGCCTCTATTTGCTTAGAAGGGTTGGGAAGTTCGGCAACATCCCCGAATACTCTCACCAACTTGGCCAGATGCATCATAGAAAGCATTTTATCAGGATACATCACATCTTGGTTTGGGAACAGCACCATCCAAGACCGCAAATAACTGCAGAGAATTGTGGAAGCAGTGCAAACCAACCTTCCTTCCATTGACTCCATCTACACTTCAGGCTGCCTCGGCAAGGCCAGCAGCATAATCAAGGACCAGTCGCACCCTGGCCACTCACTCCTCTGCCCTCTGCTGTTGGGGAATGGAGGATTTAATCCTTGATCTATTATCGTTCATCATAATAGTACTTTATTAGCCAAGTATGTTTTGCAGCATACGAGGAATGACCTTTTTTGATTTGTGCACTCTACTGCCTTCTTGTTTAACTCCTGAGGATGGTGTAAACCAAAATGACAGAAACCAGAAGGCATTGATTGGACAAACTTAACTTTTAAAGTGGTCCGAATACAATTCAGCAGCAGAGGATTTTTATTTAATATTATAGACAATAAGTGCAGGAGTCAGCAATGTGATCATGGCTGATCATCCCCAATCAGTACCCCATTACTGCCTTCTCCCCATATCCCCTGACTCAGCTATTTTTAAGAGCCCTATCTAGCTCTCTCTTGAAAGCATCCAGAGAACCTGCCTCCACTGCCCTCTGAGGCAGAGAATTCCACCCTCTCATCCTTCTAAACACAGTGTACAAGCCCAGCTGCTGCATTCTCTCAGCATATGACAGTCCCATCATCCCGGGAATTAACGTTATAAACCTACGCTGCACTCCCTCAATAGCAAGAATGTCCTTCCTCAAATTAGGGGACCAAAACTGTACACAATACACCAGGTGTGGTCTCACTAGGGCTCTGTACTTGTAGCGAGTCCAAACTTTGTGATCAAACGGTTACTTTATTCGGTGAGATACGTTTGACATACATGTGTGTTTGGGACTCTCTAAAGTATTGAGTCATTGTTGCTGCTGCTGAGCGGGGGTTTTGACTTGAGCTCATGACTGTTGGCTCATGACCTCAAGATAAGAGCTACCCGTGACATCATGTGACAGTCCTCGTAATTACAGAATTGTGTCAAAGCAACACGTCAACCCTTGTGAGCCATTTGATCGTGAACTAAATATTTTCATAAGTAAAGCATTTAAAGACATTTGAATAAAATTTAAACCAGTAGTGCACAGTTTAACCCTGACTACGGGTGCTGTCTGTACGAAGTTTGCACGTTCTTCCTGTGACTGTGTGGGTTTTCTCCAGGTGCTCTAGTTTCCTCCCACACTCCAAAGACGTACAGGTTTGCAGAGCAATTAGCTTTGGTAAAAATGTCAGTGTGAAGGATAGTGTTAGTGTACAGGGCGATCACTGGTCGGCGCGGACTCGGTAGGACAAAGGGCCTGTTTCCACACTGTATATCTTTTAAAAAAATCAAATATTTGTGGAACGCATGCTTTATCTAGCCTGAAGATAGACACAAAAAGCTGTAGTTTTGACCCAAAACCTCACCTATCCCTTTTCTCCAGAAATGCTGCCTGACCCGCTGAGTTACTCCAGCACATTGTGTGTATCTTCGGTTTAAACCAGCATCTGCAGTTCCTTCCAACACACTTCATCTAATCCGACTGGGTGTTAGGTAATTGCTGTTCACACATCTGCTTGCAGTTCCTGATGTACACTTTGTAATTGGTGATACTTTGCCTTTGTATGCTTCAGATACTCGAAGGCAGTGATGGAAAAAGTGCTGGAGATGGGAGATGGGATCAAAGTTACAGACGCGCCAGTGCATACAACACGAGACGAAGTGGTAGCCAATAAGAAGAAAAGAGAGATTCCCAGCACTGATGGTCAGCAGATTATCTTGATATTAGAGTACTTCGAAAGAGCATTTTGTTTGTCCGTTTCATTAAAATGAACTACAATTTATTCAGTGCTTTATATAATAGCCGTAGAATCATACAGTGTGGAAACAGATCCAACTTGCCCACACTGACCAACATGTCCGATCTACAATAATCCCACCTGCCTGCATTTGGTCCATATCCCTCTAAACCTGTCCTATCAATGTACTTGTCTAAATGTTTCTTAAAAAAAGAGACTCTGTGCATCTACTCAATCTATTCCTCTCATGATTTTGTACATCCCTATAAGACCCCCCCCCCCCATCCTCCTGCGCTCCAAGGAAAAGAGTCCTAGCCTGGTCAACCTCTCTCTTTAGCTTTGGCCCTTGAGTCCTGGCAGCATCCTCGTAAAATTTCTGTAATATAGGATATAATATAGTCATATATTGTGGAAACAGGCCCTTTGGCCCAGCTTGTGCGTGCTGACCAAGATGCCCCATCTGCACTAGTGCCACCTGCCTGCTGCGTTTGGCCCATATCCCACTAAACCTTTCCTATCCCATAGGAAAGATAATTACTCTTACAGTTTGGGGTTACTCCAAGAAACTGTCCAAGATGGCGCCCAACCCCGATGGCTCTTTGTGTACTTGTCACAGAAGTGGGTATGCAATCACGCTCTACAATCACTTCACTCTTTTAAATCTCGACTCCAACAGCAGCATTTCTTAGCTTAACTAAGCTTTTCTTGGGGTGGGAGATTGCAACCATCTACCCTGTTTCGACGAATGCAATCAACCCAGCGTGCACAATCAAATAAGATCAAATAGAACAAGTTGTCCCAATAGACAATAGGTGCAGGAGTAGGCCATTCAGCCCTTCGAGCCAGCACCGCCATTCAATGTGAGCATGGCTGATCATCCCCAATCAGTACCCCGTTCCTGCCTTCCCCCCATATCCCCTGACTCTGCTATTTTTAAGAGCCTTATCTATCTCTCTCTCGAAAGCATCCAGTGAACCTGCCTCCACCACCCTCTGAGGCAGAGAATTCCACAGACTCACCACTCTCTGTGAGAAAAAGTTTTTCCTCGTCACCGTTCTTAAACTGTGGCTCCTGGTTCTGGACTCCTCCAACATCGGGAACATGTTTCCTCCCTCTAGCGTGTCCAAGCCCTTAACAATCTTATATGTTTCAATGAGATCCCCTCTCCTTCTAAACTCCTAAACTTCTAAACATCCTGAGTGTACAAGCCCAGCTGCTCCATTCTCTCAGCATATGACAGTCCCGCCATCCTGGGAATTAACCTTGTCCCACAACTTTAGGCCGTGCACGCTACACGCAAGAAGAAGCTTTTCTCAATCTTCTCTCAGATATTCCTGTTATTCACATTATCCCGTATCTGTAAAATTTGGAGGGCTCGATTGCAATCAGTGTATTGTCTTTCTGCTGACTGGTTGGCACGCAACAATAGCTTTTCCCTGATGTTGCTTTACAAAAGGAGGACACAAATTGCTGGAGTAACTCAGCAGGTCAGGCAGCATCCCTGGAGAAGCTCATAAGTTGTTGGAGCAGAATTAAACCATTCAGCCCACCAAGTCTACTCAGGAGAAGAGTCAAGAGTGTTTTATTGTCATGCGTGTCCCAGATAGAACAATGAAATTCTTACTTGCTGCAGCACAGCAGAATATGTAAACATAGTACACTGTAAACAATATGATAAATGAGAGATTAAAAAAAAATCAGTGTGTGTATATATACATACCCATAAGTACACACACACACACACAAACAAACACACAAACAAACACACACACACACACACACACACACACACACACACACACACACACACACACACACACACAGCGCCATTGAATCATGTCTAATCTATCTTTCCCTCTCAGCCCCATTCTCCTGCCTTCTCCCTGTAACCCTTGCCATCCGTACTATTGAAGTATCTGGATAGGTGACGTTTTGTGTTGAGATGCTGCCTGACCCACTCAGTTACTCCAACATGTTGTGTCCATGGTGGAACCCTGTTTATGCATTTATTTATGACATTTTATAAATGTTTTGGGTCCCTTAACATTCTTGAACCAAATTCAAAAGGAATATTGTATGCAATGGTCCCACGCACTTGTGTTTGTCTTAACAGGAAAGGCTAAAGAAAAGCCAAGTGAAAAGAAGAAAGCGGTCACCGAAGTTAAAACCATTGATTTTGCTGCCATGTCCGAAACGGCTGAAAATGTCAGCCAGGAAGTTGATCCCACCAGAATCCCGGGTCTTGACGGTTTCCCCGACATTGAAGCTCCGGCTCCCTTGCCCGGACCGCAAGCGGAGACTCCGGCCTGCCCCGTACCGGCCGCCAGCTCGAACCAGAAGGAAGCCCAGCCCGCCCCGAAAGAGAGCGAGGCGAAGAAAGCCAGCGCTCCCGCCCCAGCCCCAGTCGCTAATCAGCAGGCGCCAGCACCACGCTCCGAGCCGCCGATGCCCACCAAGAATTGCTCTTCTAATTCTGCAGAGGCTAAGCCAGCTGCACAGCCGGACATCGTCGAGCGCCTCGTCCCCGCGGCCGCCTCACAGAAAGTCGCCCCGCAGCCGGCTGCCTCTCAGAGCTGCAAGCCGCCCATAACCGTGGTCAGCTTGACTCCCGAAGCCGTGAAAGAGAAGCAGGCCTTTTACAACAAACTCTACAAGGCCGTCGCCTGGAAGCTGGTGTCGGCCGGGGGCTACAGCAATGATATTAACCACTTGACCATTCTGAGTAACTGCATACAGGCCACGAAGGGCAGCCTGGAGAGCGTCTGTATCCCCCTGAAGGACATTTCCGAGCTGCATTTACCACACAGCGCCGCCCGCGAGGGCATTGTGTGCGAATTACGGTGCCAGTCTGTGTACCTGGCCACGGGCTACGGTAAATGCAAAGTCAGCGCCAAGGATATGGCCGCAAAGGAAGCTGTGAAGCTGTTCCTGAAACAGAAGGTCACCGTGAAGATGTGTAAAAGGAAATTCAAGGGGACTGACATTGAAGATTTAGTACTTCTGAGCGAGGATATACATCGCTTAAACCTAGCTCCTGCACTAATGAATCCTTTAGAACCTTCCGCAAGGTAAACCCGACGTGTGAAGCGCTCTTCTGATGCGTTAATTGGAAATATTTTATATGTCTGAATGCGTATGAAGTCTTTGTTTGATTACATGATTGTAAAAGGTGCACGTGTATATTGCAGTTATAGTTAGAGTTATTTGGAATTTCTTGAGGCAAGGTTAAAACTGGATTGCCCTACAATTTATCAAATGTAAAGAAATACATGGGTGAGTTTTCCTGGGTTATTGATGTAAATCGGTTATTCTGTCATCTTGAAATATTACTGTCATTCTCCTTTGGATGCAGATCATTTTAACGGGGAAACACGAAAAACAATTTTTCGGAATATTATAACAGGGCCACGTGAATCCTTCCATCGGAGTGTGTTTTGTTTTGAAGAATACTTTTACAAAGTCCATTCAGGATAAAGCATTCCACATTGCAACTGTCAGGTTATGTTTTAAACCAGGAACAGTCTGAAGAAGGGTCTCGGCCTGAAACGTCACCTATTCCTTTTTTCCCAGAGATGTTGCCTGACCCGCTGTTGTACTGCAGAGATGTTGACTGACCATGGGTGATGCATCCTTGTTGTTGGCTGCTTGCTCCAAACCTCGGCTAGAGCAGCGTCGCTTGTGGCTGAAGAGACCGATGCGGGTGTGACAGTCTCTTGAGTTACTCCAGCTTTTTGTGTCACTCTAATTGTGGTGGTTTATTCAGATGGGTTACTGGGTTAAATAGTAATTGACATCTCCAGGTGGGTTAAAACTGAACTGTCGGGCAGCCAAAACTGGTTGCATTCACAAGGAACTGCAGATGCTGAAGAAGGGACCCGACCCGAAACATCGTCTAACTATATTCTCTGGAGGTGCTGCCCCTGACCCACTGTGTTACTCCAGCTATTTGAATCTGTCTTTAGTATAAACCAGCATCAGCAGTTCCTTTTCATTACATTGGTACAAACCTAACCAAACTCCGGCGCTTCGTGTCCTTTCGTATAAACCTGCACCTGCAGTTCCTTAGTTGCTACATTTTACATGTAACCCCTTTTATCAACTTTGATATTAAATACCATTGAACTCTGCTAAAGGAGTTTAATTGGTTGTAATAAGGAACTACAAATGCTGAAGTAGGGTCCTGACCCAAGATGTTGCCTATCCATGTCCTCTGGAGATGCTGCCTGACCCGCTGAGTTAGTCCAGCACTCTGTGAAACATCACCTATCCATGTCTCTGGAGATGCTGCGTGACCCGCTGCGCTACCCCAGCACTCTGTGAAACGTCACCTATCCATGTTCTCCACAGATGCTGCCTGACCCGCTGAGTTACTCCAGCACTCTGTGAAACGTCACCTATCCATGTTCTCCAAGGATGCTACCTGACCCGCTGCGTTACTCCAGCACTCTGTGAAACGTCAGCTATCCATGTCTCTGGAGATGCTGCCTGACCCGCTGAGTTACTCCAGCACTTTGTGTTCTAAATAAGAGTTGAAGTACTGTGCTGGTTAAAAAATAATATGCAACTGGAAAGCATGGATTTGTGTATTAATTGGCACTGTAAATTTTCCCCAGTGTGTAGGGAGTGGACGAGAAAGTGGAACTAGTGTGTACGGGTGATTTGACTCAGTAGGCCAAAGAGCCTGTTTCCTTGCTGTATCTAAACTAAATTAAACACTTGTCTGCTTCTTATTTCTTACTCTGGAAAATAATCCCATTGGTTTATGTATTATTAGCTCTGGTAATTTATGCATCAGCACTCCCAGATTTCACCCCCCACCTCTATCTAACCAATTTTCATTCTGAGTAGCTTCCTCGTTCTTCCTACCAAAATAGAGCTCCTCAAGTTCAACAGCTATTCTGTATGTTAGTTATTGGCTTCCGATTTTTTGTTGCATTCCTTCTTAGTTTCACGCTTAATGTGATGGTGTTTGCAAGTTTTTGAAGGTTCTACATTTGTGGACAATACTGCTCCAAACATTGATATCTGAGTAGACAGAAGTGCTGGAGTAACTCAATGGGTCAGGCAGCAACTTTGGATAAAAAGGATAGGTGATATTTCAGGATGGGTCCCTTCTTTAGTTGGGTCAACCCTGTTCCTAATCTTTGTATCATGGTTAAGTATCATCATACCTCAAGAAAATGAAGTCAGATTTTTTTTGTAGTGAATAACAGTTCAAAGTAATCTTCTGATTTGTTCGCAAATGATATCCTGCAATATTGAGTTTAAACTTTGTATGTTGCAATTTACAGTGAAATGTCCAATTGAATTAAAAATATTTCACCAAATATATTTTAAAACATTGATAATAATAGTCAATGATAGGGTTAGGGTGATTGTAGACACAACAACTGCAGATGCTGGTTTTAACATAAGACACAGAGTGCTGGAGTAACTCAGTGGGTCCGGCAGCATCTCTGGAGAACATGGATAGGTGACGTTTCACAGAATGCTGGAGTAACTCAGCGGGTCAGGCAGCATCTCTGGAGAACATGGATAGGTGACGTTTCACAGAGTGCTGGAGTAACTCAGCGAGTCAGCCAGCATCTCTGGAGAACATGGATAGGTGACGTTTCACAGAGTGCTGGAGTAACTCAGTGGGTCAGGCAGCATCTCTGGAGAATATGGATAGGATATGTTTTGAGGCAGGACCCAAAACGTCACCTATCCATGTCCTCCTAAGATGCTGCCTGACTTGCTGAGTTACTCCAGCTGTCTGTGGCCGTTTAATTTTTCTAGTTATTATCATACAGCAGTTTGCGGGATGTTGCAGCATATGTGTTAACTATTCTGAAAAAGAAAAATTAAAACTTGAATCCCCAAATTAAGTCACCTCACCCAAAGGTCTGGTTTGTACGCAGACTAAATCTTTAACCAAATCATTAACGGTCCAGATTTCAAAATCATCAACTAGATGCTGAATGGCTGTTTTTTTTATGGCTGTTCTTTCTTACACTTACTGTGCACTGATAAGTTAAAAGTTGAAGTATTTCCAGCATTACCTGTTCAACCCCGTGATATAGTGATATGAAAAGGAATGATGTGCTGTTAAAATTACTTTACAAGAAGGAAATGTGGTCCCATTTAAAATTCTGTTTAAACCAGTTAGCTGCTTTTTGTAAGTTTGAAAAACTATGAAGACAGCACAGGGTCTAAAAACTGTCATTAATGAGCAAGAAGGGTGTACCAGAGTGGGAGGAAGAGTTGCCCATTTTCAGCTCAGTAGATGGTATGCATTTTGTTTGGGGATAAGTGTCCAGTAAGCACTAGACTGATCTAGCAAGTTTGAATTTTAACACAGTCTCGCGTACACTCTCCCCATGAATGCTCCTTGGCACTTTCAACTCTTGACGTATTATCTCAATTTGTTCCTCATGCAGAAAGCTCCCCTACCATTCAGTGCAATTCCTTTATCTTCATTAGAGGCACGAGGAACAGCAGACGCTAGAATCATGAGCTAAAACGCAAAGTGCTGGAGGAACTCAGCAGGCAGCATCTGTGGAGAGAAATGGACAAGCAACATTTCGGGTCAGGACCCTTCTTCAGACTTTCCTGAATCTGCCCCTGACCCGATGAATGAAGCCTGTCCATTCCCTCCACAGATGCTGCCTGACCAGATGAGTTCCTGCAGCATTCTTGTGTTTTGCTTTTTCTTCACTTTTTTTTGTGGATGCATTCTGTGTCACGGACAGAGCACTAGGTGCTCGATGGGGTGGCTGGGTAGAATGTGGGGTAATGCCATCCTTCCCTCATTATCACTGGCCTTCCTTGTGCTCCCGATAAAGTAACGAGGAAAACACCCGTTTCCCCCCACGTCCCAAGGTTTGTCGGTTAATTGGCTTCTGTAAATTGTGCCTATTGTATAGGATCTAATGTACAGGTGGCCGGTTCGGACTCGGTGGGCCAAAGGGCCTGTTTCCACTCTGTATCTCTAGACTAAACTAATGCTAATTTCTCACTGCCGAACTGTTTCCTGTACGTTGCGATGGTCCCTGTCTCAAATACCTCCTTTGGCAGCTCGTTCCACACACCCACCACACTTTGTATGGAAAAAGTCGCCCTTCAGATTCCTATTCCATCTTTTCCCTTACATCTTAATCCTATGTCCACTGGTCCTCGATTCCCCTACTCTGGGCAAGAGACACTGTGCATCTACCAGAATCTATTCCTCGTAATTTTGTACACCTCAAGAAGATCGCCCCTCTTCCTCCTGATCTCTAAGATATAGAGTCCCAGCCTGCCCAACCCTACAGCTCAAACCCTCGAGGACTAGCAACATCCTCGTGAATCTTCAAATGATATAACTTGCCCATGAGAACCAACTGAGAGGAATGTAGGTTTGGCTTGAGAGAGAAGGCCCTGCCTCTGACTCACTCATCCTATCAACAGATTTGAAGGATCACCACAAGGTAGAAGATCGCAATCTACCAGGTTACGAATTGTTCTGCATTACTAAGAATATCGTTCAATAACTTTTTTTTAAAAAGAACCAAATCTACTGATGCTTTACTGACCAACCACAATACTGCGAGTTGAATTGGTGCGTTTGTAATCTTTCTTAAAGTTGTACATGTCGCCTAACAGTTTTTAATTCAAAGTTTTGGTGTGGGCCTATCTTAACTGCTTTATACATTTATGTAAGATGGTTTCTGAAAATGATATATTTATAAAATAAATGCAAGTTTTAATTTTTTGTTTTGTACTCTTTTAATAAAATATTTCCTCCTTCGGTTTGTGCCTTCTGATGAAATAAGTGCAGATTAATTTTCATTATTCCTGTATTTTCTTAAAAGTTCTTTAATCTCACAGAAAGTAAGCCACAGCAATTCAAACTGAGTTTGAGTTTAGTTTATTGACACGAGGTACAGTGAAAAGCTTTTTGTTGCGCACTAGCTAACCACCCAGCCGAAAGACAATACATGATTACAGTCGAGCCATCCATTATAAAGGAAAAAACGTGAATAATGTTTAGTGCAAGATGCATCGGTTAGGCAGCAACTCTACCACTGCGCCACCGTTCCTTAATAACATATGCCATGCCTGACTTCATTGGCATGGGCCCTCGTACCAAGAATTCCGGCATTCGTCATTTTACAGTTATACAAAACGTTGGTGGAACCACAGTTGGGGTATTGTGTTTGAGTCGAATTCAAGAGTCAAGCGAGTTTATTGTCATGTGTCCAAGATAGGACAATGAAATTCTTCCTAGCTGCAGCACAACAAAATATTTTAAGGCATAAATACAGATCAGATCAATGTGTCCATATACCATAGAATATATATATACACACATAAATACACAGGTAAAGTGCAATAGGCTGTTATAGTTCATAGTTTGTTTGAAGTTGTGTTTAATAGTCTAATGGCTGTGGGGAAGTAGCTGTTCCTGAACCTGGATGTTGAAGATTGCAGTACCTTCTACCTGAAGGTAGCGGGGAGATGAGTGTGTGGCCAGGATGGTGAGGGCCCTTGATGATGCTGCCAGCCTTTTTGAGGCAGCGACTGCGACAGATCCCCTCGATAACAGGGAGGTCAGAGCCGATGATGGACTGGGCAGTGTTTATGACTTTTTGCAGCCTTTTCCGCTCCTGGACGCTCAAGTTGCCGAACCAAAACATGATGCATGCTCTACTGTGCACCTGTAGAAGATCGAGAGAGTCCTCCTTGACATACCGACTCTCCGTAATCTTCTCTGGAAGTAGAGGCGCTGATGTGCTTTCTTTATGATTGCATCAGTGTTCTGGGACCAGTAGAGATCTTCAAAAATATATTCAGTTTAGTTTATTGTCACGTGTATCGAGGTACAGTGAAAAGCTTTTGTTGCTAACCAGTCAGTGGAAAGACAATACATGATTACAATAGAGTCATTTACACTATAGATACATGATAAGGGTCTATCGTTTAGTGCAAGGTAAAGCCAGCACTGCTCTCTAGTTGTGCTAGGATGAATCCGTTGCCTGATAACTTGAAAACAAGTTGAAAGATAAAAAAAACAAGAATAATGTCAATACTGGTGAAACTGCCCAAGAAAGCTATGGGGCTGTCCCACTGTACGAGCTAATTCAATAGTTCTCCCGAGTTTCCCCTGATTTGAACTTGGAAAATTATGGTAATAGCCGCTCGTAGGTACTCGGGTCTCTCGTGGACATTTTTCAACGTTGAAAAATCTTCACGAGTATTCCCAATTTTTCTCGAGTACCTGCCGTTAGCATTACGAGCTGCTAAGAGACGTACCCGCTACGTGCTTACCACGAGTTTGATTTTGTTTTTAACTCGGGAGAGCTGGTGAATTAGCTCGTACAGTGGGACAGCCCCATTAGTGGTTTTGAAAGTAGCAAAATCGAGAAGTAGGAATCATGTTTCAGGGGGCAGAGTCTAGTGGCCACAATGATAATTAAAATGGAAAAAGCATGTAAACCGATGGAAGAGGGAAAGGATGATACGATCAAAGAATCAAAGTCAGATGCTTAGAACAAAAAGCTGGAAATCTGAAATACTGAAAGTGCTGAAAGCGAGCAGCACAGCGGGTAGAGCTGCTGCCTCATAGCGCCAGAGACCTGGGTTCAATCCTGACCCCAGGTGCTGTCTGTGTAGAGTTTGCACGTTCTCCCTGTCACCGCGTAGGTTATTTCCTCCCATATCCCAAAGACGTGCGTGTTTGTAGGTTAATTGACTTCTGTAAATTGCACCTAATGTGTGGGATAGCATTGAACTAGTGTAAACGGGTGATCGATGGTCGGTGTGGACTCAGTTGGCCGAAGATCCATGTTGTATCTTTCAATCAATATATAAAGCTCCAACATGACTTCCTGGTTTATACTCAATGCCTGGACAGAAGAAAGTAACTGTACCATATGCCTTAGAATATTCACGGACACAGAAGAGATGCCAAAATGTAATCACTAGTAAAATAAAGCGTGATTCATTCTAAACATAGAAACAGAAAATGGTGTAGGCCATTTGGCCCTTCGAGCCAGCACCGCCATTCAAGATGATCATGGCTGATCATCCAAAATCAGTCTGAAGAAGGGTTTCGAGCTGAAGCATTGCCTAGTTCCTTCGCTCCATAGATGCTGCCTCACCCGCTGAGTTTCTCCAGCATTTTTATCTACCTTTGATTATCCAGCATCTGCAGTTCCTTCTTAAACATCCAAAATCAGTACCCTTTTCTGGCTTTTTCCCCATATCCCTAGATTCCCTTAACCTTAAGAGCTAAATTTAACTCTCTTGAAAGCATCCAGTGAATTGGCCTCCACTGCCTTCTGTGGCAGAGAATTCCACAGATTCACAACTCTCTGGGTGAAAACGTTTTTCCTCATCTCAGTCCTCAATGGCCTACCCCTTATTCTTAAACTGTGACCCCTGGTTCAGGACTCCCCCAACATTGGGAACAACTTTTCTGCATCTAGCCTGTCCAATCCTCTAAGAATGTTTTATGTTTCTATAAGATCCTCTGTTCCTTCTAAATTCCAGCGAATACAAGCCCAGTCAACCAATTCTTTCATCATTTGTCAGTCCGCCATCCTGGGAATTAACCTGGTGAATCTATGCTGCACTCCCTCAATAGCAAGAATGTCCTTCAAATTAAGAGACCAAAATTGCACACAAGGCCCTGTACAACTGCAGTGGGACCTCCTTGATCCTAAACTCAAATCCTCTTGCAATGAAGGCCAATATGCCATTAGCTTTCTTCACTGCTGTACCTGCATACTTACTTTCGGTGACTGATACACAAGCACACCCAGGTGTCGTTGCATCTCCCGTTCTCGTAATCTGACACCATTCAGATAATAATCTGCCTTCCTTTTCTTGCCACCAAAGTGGATAACTTCACATTTATCCACATTATACTGCATCTGCCATGCTTCTGCCTACTCACCCAACCTATCCAGTCACCCTGCAGCCTCATAGCATCCTCCTCGCAGCTCACACTTCCACCCAGTTTTGTGTCATCTGCAAACTGGGAGATGTCACATTTAATTCCCTCATCTAAATCGTTAATATATATTGTAAAGCACTGGGGTCCCAGCACCGAGCCTTGCGGCACCCCACTAGTCGCTGCCATTCTGGAAAGGACCCATTAATTCCTACTCTTTGCTTCCTGTCTGCCAACCAGTTCTCTATCCATGTCAATGCCTTGTCAAAGGCTTTTTGAACCACATCCACTGGCTCCCCCTTGTCCATTCTACTTGTTACATCCTAAAACAAATCCAGAAGATTAGTCAAGCATGATTTCCCCTTCATAAATCCATGCTGACTTTGACCGATCCAGTCACTGCTTTCCAAATGCGCTGCTATAACATCTTTAAAAATTGACTCAAGCATCTTCACCACTACCAATGTAAGGCTAGCCTCCCTGTCTCTAATTCCCCTTTTTCTCTCTCCCTCCTTTCTTCAAAAGTGGAGTTACATTGGCTACCCTCCAGTCCACAGGAACTGATGATCCAGAGTCGATAGAACATTGGAAAATAATCACCAATGCATCCACGATTTCTAGGGCCAACTCCTTGAGTACTCTGGGATGCAGATCACCAGGCCGTGAGGATTTATCTGCCAACAGTTTACCTAACACCATTTTCTGACTAATATGGATTCCCTTTAGTTCCTCCCACTAGATCCTCGGTCCCCTAGTATTTCCAGGACATTGTTTATGTCTTATGAAGACAGAACCAAAGTACTTGTTTAACTGTCCTGCCATTTCCTTGTTTCCCATTATAAATTCACCTGTCTCTGACTGTAAGGGACCCACATTCGTCTTCACTAATCTTTTCCTTTTTATATTTTACTTTTACAGTCAGTTTTTATATTCCCCACAAGCTTTCTTTCATGCTCTTTTTCCCCCGCTCTTAATTAACCCATTTGTCCTCCTCTGTTGAGTTCTAAATTTCTCCCAGTTTGCTGCTTCCTCTGGCCAATCTATATGTCTCTTCCTTGGATTTAACACTATCCTTGATTTCCCTCGTCAGCCACAGTTATTTTTTTGCCAGACAGGGATGAACAATTCTGGAGTTCATCCATGCAGTCTATAAATGTTTGCCATTGCATCTCCACTGTCAACCCTTTAAGTATAATTTGCCAGTCTATCCTAGCCAATTCCCGTCTCATACCTTCAAAGTCTCCTTTATTCAAGTTCAGGACCCTAGTCCCGGCCACGCACTCATCTCTCCGCTACCATCGGGTAGAAGGTACTGGAGCCTGGATACTGGTACATCCAGGTTCAGGAACAGCTTCTTCCCTATAGCCATCAGGCTATTGAACTTGCCAACAAACAAACTCTGAACTGTAACAGCCTATTGCACTTTATCTGTTTATTTATGTGTATATTGAACTGAACTGTTCTGTATTTATGCTTACAATACTCTGCTGTGCTACAGCAAGCAAGAATTTCATTGTCCTATCTGGGACACATAACAATAAACTCTCTTGACTCGTCTCTGAATTAACCGTGTCACTCTCCATCCTAATGCAGAATTCCACCATATTATGGTCACTGTTGCCCAAGGGGCCTTGCACAACAAGATTGCTAACTAATCCTTCCTCGTTACACAATACCCAGTAATTCTCTCTTGGTTTTCAATGTCCTGTTGAAGTCTTCTGTTGGCAGCCAAGATTGCAACTTAATTTGAAATGTAAAATTGGTAGTAAGGAAGGAAAATGCAATGTTAGTTTATGAATGAATACGTTTATTGGCCAAGTATTCACGTACAAGGAATTTGCCTTGGTGCTCCGCCTGCAAGTGACAACGACATACAGTGACAGTTAGGAATGACTCATAAAACTTTAAGAATAAAACATTATTGATTAAACATGTGAATCATATAAAATACCAGCGCAAACAGATTTTTGGCTGTTGGGTAGAGCTACTACTCGTGGAAAAAAGCTGTTTATGTCTGGCTGTGGCTGCTTTGACAGTCCGGAGTCGCCTTCCAGAGGGAAGTGATTCAAAGAGTTTGTGGCCAGGGTGAGGGGGCTCAGAGGTGATCTTACTCGCTCGCTTCCTGGCCCTTGCAGTGTACAGTTCATCAATGGAGAGAAGGTTGCAGCCAATAACCTTCTCGGCTGATCGGACGATTCACTGCAGCCTCCGGATGTCGTGCTTGGTGGTTGAGCCAAACCAGACCATGATGGAGAAGGTGAGGACAGACTCTACGATGGCCGTATAGAATTGGACCATCATTGCCTGTGGCAGATTGTGCTTCCTCAGGAAGTACATCCTCTGTTGTGCCTTTTTGACTGGAGTCGATGGTAGCCCCCCATTTAAGGTCTTTGGAGATGATTGTTCCAAGGAACTTAAAAGACCACAGATGTGACTGTGGTGTTGTTGATGGTGAGTGGGGTGAGGGGAGGGGGAGCTCTCCTAAAGTCTACTATCAATTCCACTGTGTTGAGAGCATTGAGCTCTAGGTTGTTGCAATGGCACTAGGACGCCAGCTGTGTCACTTCCTGTCTGTAGGCAGATTCCTCCCCATCCTGGATCAGTCCAATCAGGCTTGTGTCATCCGCAAACTTGAGAAGCTTGACAGAGGAGTCAGTGGAGGTGCAGTCATTGGTATAGAGAGAGTAGAGGAGAAGGGGGAGAATGCAGCGTTGCGGCGCTCCTATGCTGAGGGTTTGCGGGTCTGAGATGTGCTTTCCCAGCCTCAAATGCTACTTCCTGTCTGTCAGGAAGTTGGTGATCCACCGACAGAGGGGTTCAGGCACAGTCAACTCGGAAAGTTTGGAGTGTAGTAGCTCTGGCACAATGGTGTTGAATGCAGAGCTAAAATCAACAAACAAAATCGTCGCATAGGACCCCTGGCGGTCTAGGTGCTGGAGGATGAAGTGCAGGCCCAGGTTGACTGCGTCATCCACAGATCTATTGGCCCGATATGCAAACTGCAGAGGGTCCAGCAGGGAGTTTGTGATATTTTTTAGCTTGGCCAGCACAAGCCTTTCAAGGGTCTTCATGACTACCAAGGTCAGTGCAACAGGCCTGTAGTCATTAAGATGAGTAATCCTTGCCTTTATGGGTAAAGGGACAATAGTGGAGACTTTGAAGCAGGCAGGGACAGTACAGGTTTGCAGGGACTGGTTGAAAATGTCTGTGCAGAAACATTGTCTGGGGAAACATTGTCTGGTCCTGGAGATTTCCGGCTTTTCTGTCTTCTGGACAGCCTCTCCACCTCCTCTATTTTTATTGTTGATGATGGAGAAGTGGTGTTGTGCAGCATGGAGGAGATGGGTAATTGGTGTGAAGTGGTGATTAGCATTCATATCTAGAGGACTAGAATATTAAAGCAGGGAAGTAAGTCTTCTTCTTGCGTATGGTGTGCACAGCCTAAAGTTGTGGGACAACTTGTTCTATTTGATCTTATTTGATTGTGCATGCCAGGTTGATTGCATTCATCGAAAAAGGGCGGACCACGTGAAGGTTGCAATCTCCCACCCCAAGGGAAGTAAGTGAAGTAAGGCATTGTAAGGCGCTAGCCAAATCGCATTTGGAGTATTATGAGCAGTTTTGGGCCTCGTCTGTGAGGAAGGATGTGCTGGTGTGGGAGAGGGTTGGAGGGGAGGTTTACAAGAATGATTCTGGGGATGAGCAGGTTAACACATGATGAGCGTTTGATGGCATTGGGCCAATATTCACTGGAATTTAGAAGGATGCGGGGGTACCTCATTAAAACTTACCGAATAGTGAAAGGTCTGGATAGAGTGGATGTGGGGAGGATGTTTCCACTAGTGGGAGAGTCTAGGACCAGAGGTCACAGCCTCAATAAAAGGACATACCATTAGAAAGGAGATGAGGAGGATGTTTGTGAGTCTGTGGACAGACGGCTGTGGATATTTTGTAGGCAGACATTGACAGGTTCTTGATTAGTATGGGCCACAGGTTATGGCGAGAAGGCAGGAGAATGGGATTGTGAGGGAAAGATAAATCAGCCATGATTGAATGGCGGAGTAGACTTGATGAGCCAAATGGCCTAAATTTTCTACTTTAACTTATGAACTATAACAGTGCTGCCAACATGGGGTGAGAGTTGAGAGTGAGTAATTGCGAGAGAGCGTAGCGACCAAGGGGGGGAGGGTGTAGGAGGGGGATGTCCCCCCTCCCACAATAGGGAGCTTTCGCATTTTTCAGTTTGAAATTGTGCAATCTGGTGCATACTGTAGCGAGTCTTTTAACTTACACTTGAATGCAACATTTATGCTTTAAATTTGATTAGGTATGAATAAGGTTAGGCTATATTATATTCCTACTTACATTCCACAATAGAGCAGGCTCTGATCAGCAGGTGCAGCACAAGAATGACTATATTAATCAGATTATAATTCATGCTGTTATGCATATGTATAGAGAAAAACACACAGAAACAAGGCAAGAGTCGGACTTCCATCACTGCACAAATAAATCAATCAACCTTACCCTATGGAAACAAGATGAAAATAATGTCACATATTCAATCATATATGGTTCAATGAAATTAAGATGTATATGTAAAAAATGGAAACAGGCCCTTCAGCCCACCAAGTCCACACCGACCAGCAATACACCAGTTCCATCCATCACGCCAGGGACAATTTACAGAATTTACAAATTTACCTACAAACCTGCAATTCTTTCGGATATGGGAGAAACCGGAATATCCAGAGAAACCCCATGTGGTAGTAAGGCAGCAACTCTACCGCTGCGCCACCGTACCACACCATAAAATTATTTTTTCTGTAATATATTTATTGTGGTGTCACGTGAATAAAGATGAACACATAATTCTGATTTCTGCCTAACACCTAACGCACATCTCCAGTCATTGTGTTTTATGGCTGGTTGTCAACCTCTTCAGTCTGAAGGTCTTGACCTAATACATCACCCATTTTTTCTCTCCAGGGATGCTGCCTGTCCTGCTGAGTTTTTCTAGTTTTTAGCGTCCATCTTCAGTTTAAACCAGCATCTGCAAATCCTTCCTACACTATTTGTTAAGCAAAACAGGTCCTATTCTCATAATATTATTCACTTCAACTAAAAACTAAGAACCTGGGAGTCCAGGGGGTCGCTGTCATGTGGCGCAAAGAGACAAACTGCAGCAAAGATCGTACAGCTCCACTATAGGATCCTTGCTGTGCAGGGACTGAAGACAGCGTGAGAATTCTGTCATCAGCATGAGGGCGTGAGAATTGGTTGAAATGCGCGACTCTCATGCTCAAAGCGTGAGAGTTGGCAGCCCTGACTATAATCACTTGGATTCCTTTCTCCGCTTGTCAGCATTTGCCTCAACTACTGCTGCTATGAATTTAATTTGCAGCTAGCAAGGATAATTAGCATAATTTATTAATAAGCTAATCTTTTCTAACTCATGCATAAAAGGATAATCGACTGGAACTAACATCAAATCAAATCAAACCAAAACGAAGTGGGACTGTAACAACACTCACCCTAGCTGTAAAGTGTATCTGGCGTTAGTGGTTTATATACCCTTGCCACGTGATGGGATTGTACAGCATTCTGAAGACCTGCCGTCTAGGCTACGAACGGGGGAGCGCTGGTCTCTCCTCACTGCCGCCTAGGGGAAAGTCCCTGGACCCGCAGGGCAGCGAGTGCCCGGCCCGAGCGGGCAGAGGCTGGGATATAAACCATGGCCGCTCGCTGCGGCGCCGAGACGTCCCTGGTGCGGACTGAGCGCCGAGCGGCTCCAGCCCTCGTCTCACCAATAGTTACGCAGGTGGTGCCCAACACTCGGTGCACCAACAGAACAGGGCTCACTCTCAGCATGCTGCTCAGCTTTTTTTGCCTCACTTTTTGCAAGCTTTCTGCTCGTATACTGCGGGCTTTTTTTTTTTTTTTTTTTTTGCAAGCTATCTGCTCGTATATTTATAATTATAATACAGCACAGCACTCTCAGCATGCTGCTCAGCTTTTGCCAGCGCACACTTCACATATTTCTGTATGTATATATACTGCTGTTGCTCGTATATAATGCTCATGGCTCATTCCCAGCATGTGCAAGCTCTTGCTCACACATTTATGTGTGTACATATGTGTGTGTGTACACATATATGTGTGTATATATGTGTGTGTGTATATACTGCTGCAAGCTTTTGCCTACATAATACAGGACTCACTCTCAGCAAGCTTAGACTGATATATATATAATACGGGACTCACTCAGCATGAGCATGCAACTCAGCAAAAACATACTGCTAACTTTTACCAGCACACACACTCATATATGTGTATATACTGCTGCAAGCTTTTGCTGGTATATAATACAGGACTCACTCTCAGCATGCTAGAGTCATAGAGTTATGGAATGATACAATGTGGAAACAGGCCCTTCGGCCCAACTTGCCCATACTGGCCAACAATGTCCCAGCTACACCCACCTGCCTGCGCTTGGTCCTTATCCCTCCAAATCTGTCCTATCTATGTACCTGTCTAACTGTTTCTTAAACGTTGGGATAGTCCCAGCCTCAACCACCTCCTTTAGCAGCTTGTTCCATACATCCATCATCCTTTGTGTGAAAAAGTTACCCATCGGATTCCTAGTAAATTAAACAAGGTTAATTCCCGGGATGGCGGGGACTGTCATATGCTGAGAGAATGGAGCAGCTGGGCTTGTACATTCTGGAGTTTAGAAGGATGCGAGGGAATCTCATTGAAACATATAAGATTGTTAAGGGCTTGGACACGCTAGAGGCAGGAAACATGTTCCCGATGTTGGGGGAGACAATAACCAGGGGCCACAGTTTAAGAATAAGGAGTAAGCCATTTAGAATGGAGACGAGGAAACACTTTTTCTCACAGAGAGTGGTGAGTCTGTGGAGTTCTCTGCCTCAGAGGGCGGTGGAGGCAGGTTCTCTGGATGCTTTAAAGAGAGAGCTCTTAAAAATAGCGAAGTCAGGGGATATGGGGAGAAGGCAGGAACGGGGTACTGATTGGGGATGATCAGCCATGATCAAATTGAATGGCAGTTCTGGCTCGAAGGGCCGAATGGCCTACTCCTGCACCTTGAACCTATGTCCTCTGGTCCTCGATTCCGCCACTCTGGGCAAGAGACTGTGCATCTCATGATTTTGTACACCATAGATCACCAGGAGGTGTGACAGTTAAAGGGGTAAGGAAGGGGATGAAACTAGTGCACCTTGTCTGCCCCTCTTGGGAGCTGTGGGGACAGACGGCACTTCCAGTCCGAACAGCGGACAGGTCTGTGACTGAAAACATGCCGCTGAGGATCGACCGGCAAGACCGACGTCAGGCAGAGCCATAGTGGTGAGTGACTCGATTGTCAGAGGTGCAGGCTAGAAATTCACTGGATGCTTTCAAGAGAGAGATTTATGTCTTAGGGCTAAGGGGATCAAAGGATATGAGGATAAAGCCGGAACAGGGTACTGATTTTGGATGATCAGCCATGATCACATTGAATGGCGGTGCAGGCTCGAAGGGCCGAATGGCCTACTCCTGCACCTATTTTTTATGTTTCTATGACAGGCGAGACTCAAGGATGGTTTGCAGCCTCCCTGGTGCCAGGGTCCAAGATGCCTCACACCGACTTCAGAACATCTTCGAGAGGGAAGGTGAACAGCCGGAAGTAGTCATGCACGTAGGCACAAATGACGTGGGTAAGCTGAGGAAGGAGATTCTGCAATGTGCGTATGGAGAACTAGGTAGGAGGCTGAAAAGCAGGACTTCCAGGGTGGTTATCTGCCTCGATCACCTCAATGCAGAGGGAGAACAAGGAAGAGACAAGGACTAAGACTTTTGCCTTCCATCACAGTGAGGAGGTGCCTGGTAGACTCACTGTGGTGGATGTTCTATCTGTGTTCATTGCGTGTTTTGTTATTTTATTCTAGGTCATGACTGCAATGCACAACATTTTGTTCAGACTGAAAAGTCTGAATGACGATAAAAGATACTTTGACTTTGTTTTGACTTTGCTATCTCTGGGTTGCTTCCAGTACCTCGTGCTAGTGAGGGTCGGAACAGGGAGATAAAGGATCTGAATGTGTGGCTGAGGAGTTGGTGCAGGGGGCAGGGATTTAGATTTATAGATCACTGGGATCTCTTCCGGGGCAGCGGTGACCTGTACAAAAAGGACAGGTTTCACCTTAATTGCAGGGGGACCGACATTCTGGCAGGCAGGTTACCTAGTGCTACACGGGTAGGTTTAAACTAAACAGTGGCGGGGTTGGAGTCAACAACGTGAATGAGTATGTGTGTAGTTAATGGGAAAGAGAGTGTGGGAAAGGTCATGTTTAAACTAACAGGGCAGGGAGATGGGAACCAATGCAAGGAGAGGGACATAAAAGGAGGCCAGAAACAAAAGGTAGAAGGGAAATAAGAAAAACGAACCTGAAAGCTTTGTGCCTTAATGCAAGGAAGCATAAGGTGGATGAATTGAATGTGCAGTTAGTAGTTAAGGAAAATGATATAGTTGGAATTACAGAGACATGGCTCCAGGATGACCAAGGCTGGGAGCTAAACATGCAGGGGTATTCAATATTCAGAAAGGATAGACAGAAAGGAAGAGGAGGTACGGTGGCATTGCTGGTTCAAGAGGAGATTAACCCTGACTGGGTAGCCATGGAATTACACACAGATGATAATATGTCCATACCTGCACTACTTGGTTCCTCACTTCCACTCCCCTCAATTAAATCTATAAAAAATCCAGTGGTCAAACACTCTTTGAGGATATGGGTTCAATTCAGGAAATGTTTTGGGTTGCATAATTTTTCTCTACTGAGCCCTATTGCATTAAACCACCTTTTTAAACCATCAACTCGGGACTCTGTCTTTAAAGAATGGCATAGGAAGGGTATTGTGCACTTCAAGGACCTGTTTATGGGTAACACTGTAGCATCATTTGAACAATTAAGCAACAAATTCAATCTTTTAAAGTCGGATTTTTTCCGATACCTGCAAATAAGACATTATGTGTTCTATAAACTGCCCAGCTCTTCTATACCAACAGACACAACCCTTGTTGATACAGTTCTTTCTTTAAACCCATCTCAGAATAGACTTGTCTCAGCTTTATAAGGCAGCTCAAGACAGCATGGGAGGAAGACTTGGGCTTCTCACCCTCGGAAGATAAATGGAGTTCCATTCTTAAACTGGTTAATTCCACCTCTCTATGTGCTCGTCACTGCCTGATCCAATTCAAAATGGTACATAGGGCTCATATCTCAAAAGCTAAATTATCTACTATTTACCCTGAGGTTAGTCCATTCTGTGTTAAATGAAAATTTCTGAAGCCTCTCTTATCCATATGTATTGGTCATGCCCCAGCCTTAACAAGTTCTGGCTAGAGGCCATCTTCCAGTTCATCTGGGGGTCGAGGATGGACCGGGTGCGATGGGCCACAATGTACAAGTCAGCAGACAACGGGGGTAAAAGCGTGCCCAACGTCGCCCTCATTCTGATGGCCACCTTCGTGTGTGGCTGCATCAGGCGGAGTGTAGAGCCAAGGCACGTGTAGGTAGTGTCACTACCTGCTGAGGTTCTACCTGTCCCCGGTGTTGAGAAGGATGGGCCTGGTGCAGGTACCACGCAATGTGCCAGTCAGCTGGACATTGCCGCCCCATCTGTCGTTGGTGGAAGGGTTCTTCCGGACCAACACCTTTGACCACATGTCCATCGGGCAGTGGTCAGCACAGAATGTCCTGCAGGCACTGCAGGGAAAGGACTCTATGGACCCGGTGGCGTGGTTCCCTGAGCAGACTGCCCAGCTTGTCTGGCAAAATGCCTCATCGCCAGAACTCACCAACAAGCACCAAGACCTGGCTTGGCTGGCGGTGAGGGGAGCCCTCCCAGTCAGATCCTTCCTGCACCGTCGGAACCTCACTGCCAGCGCATGCTGCCCTCGGGACGGCTGCTATGGAGAGGAAACGGTTGCCCACCTCTTTACAGAGTGTGGGTTTGCTAAAAGAGTCTGGAGAAAAATGCAAGGGTCCCTGGTACGCTTTATCCCGAACAGCTCCGTCACAGAGGACTCGGTGATTTACGGACTGTTCCCAGGGACACATTCAGAGGCTGACATTGAGTGCTGCTGGAGGGTCATCAACTCGGTAAAAGACGCCATTTGGTCTGCCCGAGCATTGTTCACCAGCCAGCAGAGCGAGATGTCCATCAGGGAATGTTGCCGACTGGCCCGCTGCAGACTGCAGGAGTACGTGCTGAGGGACGCACTGAAGCTCGGTGCAGCCAACGCCAAGGCTCGGTGGGGGAGGGCCACAGTCTGTCCTTCCGCTGCTGGACATGGGGGGTACGGTATGGTGGAGACGCCCCTCAATATAAGGGGAGGTATCCCACGCCATTGGGGGACTGATTTGTAGAAATTTGGGGAAAGGAAATGTATAAACTGTATTGATCTATTGTACAGCCTCCGAAAATGTCGGATGGACTTTCCACAAGGTTCATGTATTGTATATATTTATCACTTGAATAAAGTATATTTTGAAATTAAAAAAAAAAAAAGTTCTGGCTAGAGGTCTTTCATACATTATCCCAGGTGTTAAACATCAAATTGGAACCAAAGCCTCTAATCGCTCTTTTTGGGGGCACTGGTGATAAGGTTAGATTAACTGCAGATAAACGGCGCACTATTTGCATCTCTTTCAAATGGAATGTTTCAGAAAGCGTGGGGACCTTTTTTAAATGCATTCCAGGTTTTGTAAATGCTTGATCATCAAGTACATTTTAACAGTTTAACAGTCTATCCATTCACTTATCGTGGATTATTGTTGTGACAGGCTGATATTTGCATATGCTCACTGACAGTGACTGGGGAGGGATCATTTTTGGTATCTCGTTTTTCTTTTATTGTTGTTGTCTCGTTATATGTTGGCATAAGTTGTTTTTTATTTATTCTTTTCGTACACTCTGTCTGTAACAAATGGACAACTTTGCACTTTGTTATGTCTTGAAAACTAAATAAAAAGATTTTGATTTGAAAGAACAGATTAATGCAATAACAAGGAGAGACATTAGCTGGGATGCTGTAGAATCAATATGGGTAGACCTGCGAAATAGCCAAGGACTGAAAATGCTTTTTGGAGTTATTCAGCAGTAGGGAGGTTGGGGACAGCAACAAGCAGGAAATTAGGGATGTGCGTAGCAAAGGTACAGCAGTTATCATGGGTGACTTTAATCTACATATAGATTGGGCCAACCAAATTGGTAGCAGCGCTGAGGAGGAGGATTTCCTGGAATGTATATGGGATGTTTTTTTAAACCAACATGTAGAGGAACTGACTAGGGGGCAGGCCATCCTTAACGATCTTGTTGTGCAAGGCCCCTTCGGCAACAGAATGCATAGGGAATGCACCAGGTTAATTCCTGGGATGGTGGGACTGATCAAAGAATGGGTTGACTGGGCTTGTATTCACTGGAATTTAGAAGGAGAGGGGATCGTATAGAAACATATAAAATTATTAAAGGACTGGACAGGCTAGATGTTGGAAAAATGTTCCCAATGTTGGGGGAGTCCAGAACCAGGGGCCACAGTTTAAGAATAAGCCATTTAGGACTGAGATGAGGAAAAACTTTTTCACCCAGAGAGTTATGAATCTGTGGAATTCTCTGGCACAGAAGGCAGTGGTGGCCAATTCACTGAATGTTTTCAAGAGAGAGTTAGATTTAGCTCTTGGGGCTAATGGAATCAAGGGATATGGGGGAAAAGCAGGAACAGGGTACTGATTTTAGATGATCAGCCATGAACATATTGAATGGCGGTGCTGGCTCGAAAGGCCGAATGGCCTACTCCTGCACCTATTTTTCTATGTTTCTATCCTCCTGCACTCCAAGGAATAGAGACCCAGCCTTCTCAACCTCGCACTATAGCTCACACCCTCTAGTCCTGGCAACATCCTCATAAATCTTCTCTGAACCCCTTCAAGGTTGACAATATCTTTCCTATAACATGGTGCCCAGAACTGAACACAATATCCTAAATGCGGTCTCACCAAAGTCTTAAACAACTGCAACATGATCTCCCAACTTCTATACTCAATACTCTGACTGATGAAGGCCATAATGTGCCCAAATCCTTGTTGACCACCTTATCTACCTGTGACTCGACCTTCAAGGAACCATGCACCTGTACTCTACAACAATACCCAGAGGCCTACCATCCTTTAGTCCGAAACTTGCCCTGTATGTTCTCATCCAAATCATTGTTGTAGATGACAAACAGTAACGGGCCCAGCACTGAACCCTGAGGCACACCACTAGTCACAGGCCTCCAGTCGGAGAAGCAACCTTCCACCATTACCCTCTGCTTCCTTCCATAGAGCCAATTTGCTATCCATTCAGCTATCTCTCAATAGACAATAGACAATAGACAATAGGTGCAGGAGTCGACCATTCGGCCCTTCAAGCCAACACCGCCATTCAATGTGATCATGGCTGATAATCCCCAATCAGTACCCCGTTCCAGCCTTCTCCCCACATCCCCTCGCTCAGCTATTTTTAAGAGCCCTATCTAGCTCTCGCTTGAAAGCATCCAGAGAACCTGAGGCAGAGAATTCCATAGACTCACCACTCTCTGTGAGAAAAGGTGTTTCCTCGTCTCCGTTCTAAATGGCTTACTCCTTATTCTTAAACTGTGGCCCCTGGTTCTGGACTCCCCCAACATCGGGGACATGTTTCCTGCCTCTAGCATGTCCAAGCCCTTAACAATCTTATATGTTTCAATGAGATCCACTCTCATCTTTCTAAACTCCAGAGTATACAAGCCCAGCCGCTCCTTAATTATATTAATTAATATAAATCAGCAAGAATCAATTAATTATATAATAATAAAAGTAATATGGTATATAGATATATAAATCATATATATAATTAATTATTATTCTTAATTCATAATTACATATAATAATATACATAGAAAATATGTTATATATACTTCAAATTATATAATAATAAAAAATAATTAATTAATTCTTGTTAATTCATATTAATTACTTAATGTAAATATTATAATAATTAATAATTATTACATGATGATGATAATAATCATACTAGTACGTAAGTAAGTTTATTGGCCAAGTATTCACATACAAGGAATTTGCCTTTGTGCTCCGCCCACAAGTAACAACATGACATAGTGACAGTTATGAATGACTCAGAAAACACTAAACATTAATAATAATGACATTAATGATAAAACACCATTGATCAAGCATGTGAACCAATAAAATACCAGATCAAAGGGAGGCTACAGATTTTTGGCTGTTGAGTAGAGCAACTACTCGTGGATAAAAACTGTTTTTATGTCTGGCTGTGGCAGCTTTGACAATCCGGTCGCCTTCCAGAGGGAAGTGATTCAAAGAGTTTGTGACCAGGGTGATAGGGATCAGAGATGATCTTGCCCGCTTGCTTCCTGGTCCTTGCAGTGTACAGTTCATCAATGGAGGGAAGGTTGCAGCCAATAATCTTTTCTGCTGATCGGACGATTCGCTGCAGCCTCCAGGTGTCGTGCTTGGTGGCTGAGCCAAACCAGACCATGGTGGAGAAGGTGAGAACAGACTCTACGATGGCTGTGTAGAATTGGACCATCATTGCCCATGGCAGATTGTGTTTCCTCTGCTGCCGCAGGAAGTACATCCTTTGTGTGAGAGATAAAGTGATTAAACCCTACTATTGTAAGGGGCTTTAAAGAGGATTCAAACCAATAGGGGCCAGGGAGAGGGTTTTGACACAGCTGTGTATAAAAGTTACCAGACCCATCCTTGAGTAAGAAGTGGTAGCATTGTATAGTGGTAGAAGGGAGTGATGTAAATAGCTCCCTATCAGTAGAATGGGGTGATAGATGGGACCCTTGTCACTATAGCTTAGCTTTAGTGCTGATATAGAAGGACTGAGAGAGTTCACTTGGAGGTGAGTAAAACTAGGATAGGTCATGAACAACTGAGCATGCTTAATAAAATAAATGAATATTACAACACACCCCTGGTCAAGAAACTGCTCATTACCATGAACATGCGATGTATGATGTGGGAGGTACTGGGGGAAGTACCTACAGGTTGTCTGATTGGAGCGGGTCCAAGGAGGGGAGGTTGGATGTAGAATTGTGTGTATAAAGGGGGATGACTCTTCTGACTTCGGTGTGTCTCAACTTGGAGAGGCACCCGATTCTGCAGACTCGAAAATAAAGAATCTCTTGCTTCCAAGATTTAGTCTTTGAGTAGTGATTGTGAGCACATTGCATATCTCACATCTGTTATGCCTTTTTGACTGTGGAGTCGATGGTAGCCACCCACTTAAGGTCCTTGGAGATAATGGTTCCCAGGAACTTAAAATACTCCACAGATGTGACTGTGGTGTTGTTGATGGTGAGTGGGGTGAGAGCTCTCCTAAAGTCTACAATCAATTACACTATCTTAAGAGCATTGAGCTCCAGGTTGTTGTGACAGCACCAGGATGCCAACTGTGACCCTTCCCTGTCTGTAGGCAGATTCCTCCCCATCCTGGATCAGTCCAATCAGGGTTGTGTAGTCTGCAAACTTAACAGAGGTGTCTTTGGAGATGCACTCGTTGGTGTAGAGAGAGTAGAGTAGAGGAGAGGAGAGAGTACACAGCCTTGCAGTGCACCTATGCTAAGTGTTTGCGGATCCTAGATGTGCTTTCCCAGCCTCACATGCTGCTTCCTGTCTGTCAGGAAATTGGTGATCCACTGACAGAGGGGTTCAGGCACAGTCAACTCGGAATGTTTGGACTGTAGTAGCTCTGGCACAATGGTGTTGAATGCAGAGCTAAAATCAACAAACAGGATCCTCGCATAGGTCCCCTGGCGGTCTAGGTGCTGGAGGATGAAGTGCAGGCCCACGTGGACAGCATCATCCACAGATCTATTGGCCCGACATGCAAACTGCAGACATGCTACTATTATGATAATAGTAATATAGATGTTATTATTACCCTAAGGGTGCTGTGTGGCACTGCACAGACGTGCAGGTTTGTAGGTGAATTGTCCTGTGCAACTTGTCCCTGGTGGTAACATGTGGGGATCGCGGGTCAGTACGGACATAATGGGCCGAAGTCAAGTCAAGTTTATTCGTCACATACACATACGAGATGTGCAGTGAAATGAAAAGTGGCAATGCTCGCGGACTTTGTGCAAAAAACTACAAACAGAATGGAACAGAATCACATATTCTTTTACATATTACATATTGTAGGAGGAAAGAGAAAGGAAAGAAAAACAACATTTTTTTTAAAACAGTAGAGTGGTCCAGTAAAGTTAGTCCCTGGTGAGATAGGAGTTTACAGTCTGAATGGCCTCTGGGAAGAAACTCCTTCTCATCTTCTCCGTTCTCACAGCATGGCAATGGAGGTGTTTGCCTGACTGTAGCAGCTGGAACAGTCCGTTGCTGGGGTGGAAGGGGTCTCCCATAATCTTGCTGGCTCTGGAGTTGCACCTTCTGATATATAGTTCCTGCAGGGAGGCGAGTGTGGTTCCCATGGTGCGTTCTGCAGAGCCTTCCTGTCCTGGGCAGAGCAGTTCCCAAACCAAATTTTAATATTGTTAACGAAGAAACTGCAGATGCTGGAGAATCGAGGGTACACAAAAGGCTGGAGAAACTCAGTGGGTGCAGCAGCATCTAAGGAGCGAAGGAGATAGGCGACGTTTCGGGTTCCGGCCAAGATGCTTTCCACAGCCGCTGAGTAGAAGCACTGGAGGATCCTCAAAGACACTTTGAATTTCCTCAGCTGCCTGAGGTGGTAAAGGCGCAGCCTTGCCTTTACTCACCAGTGCAGCAGCGTGCAATGTCCATGTCATATCCTCAGAGATGTGGACTCCCCGGTATTTAAAGCAGCTCACCCTAACCTCAGTAGTCCCATTTATCCTCAATGTTGTCCTAATGACTCATTATGACAGCGAAATGCGCAGGCGTGTACCCGGCGGAATCACGAGTGCGCAGGCGTGTACCCGGCGGAATCACGTGTTGCAGGGCGAGCAACCAGCTGGTGGGATCACGTGCTGAGGAGCTCGATGCGCAGGCGCGGGGCGGTCGAATCACGTGTTATGGGACTGGTTAACCCGAGTGTTGCAGGAGGTGAGATCACGTGTCCGGGGTTGGGTGGGATGAGTGCGCAGGCGCGGGGCTGGTATCACGTGTCAGGGGGGGGGCGGGGGTTTGGTGAGGCGAATGCGTATGCGCGGTGTAGCTGGGCTCACGTGTAGGGGGCTTGGTGGGGTGAGAGCGCAGGCGCGGGGTTGCAGGGATCACATGTCGGGGGGTTGGTGGTGCGAATGCGCCAGCGCAGTGCAGCTGGGATCACGTGTAGGGGGGCTAGAGCGGCTCCGCTGTGTGGTCACGTGTAGGGGAGGGGTTGGTGGGCCGAGAGCGCAGGCGCGGAGTTGCTGGTATCACGTGCCGGGGGCTTGGTGGGGCGAGAGCGCAGGCGCGGGGTTGCAGGGATCACATGTCGGGGGGTTGGTGGTGCGAATGCGCCAGCGCAGTGCAGCTGGGATCACGTGTAGGGGGGCGAGAGCGGCTCCGCTGTGTGGTCACGTGTAGGGGAGGGGTTGGTGGGGCGAGAGCGCAGGTGCGGGGGTTGCAGGGAGGTCACGTGCAGGGGGGGGGTTGGTGCGGTCAGTGCGCAGCTGCAGCTGCCCTCCCGGCGAGCGGTTGATCGGGCGGGGGGCGGGGTGTGTGTGTGAGGAAAGTGCGGGCCGCGCAGCGAGGGCGATGCTCGGGCCCGGACACGGACACAGGCCGCGGGGCTCCGGCTACGTGGAGCAATACCTGGACAGTGTGGAGGCGCTGCCCCTCGACCTGCAGCGCAGCGTGTCCCGCCTCCGAGAGATCGACACCCGATACCGCGGTGAGTGGTGGGGGGTATGTGTTGGAGGTGAGGTGAGGGAGAGGGATCCGGAGGGTGGGGTGTGTTTGTGTGTAAGGGAGAGGATGCGTGAGGTGGGGTCTGGTTGGGTGGGTTATGTGTTGTAGGTGGGGGAGAGGAGGATTAATATATTGGTGGTGTGGGGGGGTCTGGTGGGTTATGTGTTGGAGATGAGGGCGGGGTGTGGGTTGGAAGTGGGGAAGGGATTGTTGCATTTGGAGGTAGACTTGGGGTATATGTTGGGTGGAAGAGGGAGGTTGAGGGGAGAGGGAAGGGTTGTCTTAAAGGGGTGGGGGTGTGTTAGAAGGGGTGGTGGAGGGGGAGTACATCTCTATCCTCTTTATTGCACCAGTTTACAGTGTTAAAATATATTTAATAGGTCATTCAAATGCTTTTTTTCTAGAGAAAAATAGTTTGTTTATTGTTTGACATAATGGTCATAGTCATACAGTTCAGAAACAGACCCTTCAGTGTAACTTGCCCATGCTGACCTAGAAGCCCCCACTAATCAGAAAACATGCAATCTGACCAATTACCAGTTCATTAGCTGAATCTCTACCAATGGAAAAAAACTTTTCACTATATTTTATGTTTAAGAAGAAACTGCAGATGCTGGAAAAATCGAAGAAGGAAAAAAAGAGTGCTGGAGAAACTCATCGGTTGAGGCAGCCCGAAACATCACCAATTCCTTCGCTCCATGGATACTGCCTCACCCTCTGGGTTTCTCCAGCATTTTGTCTACCTTCACTATATTTTATAGTATTTTATATTTTATAGAGACTATACAGAGTCTCTTGCCCAGAGTTGGGGAATCGAGGACCAGGGGACATAGGTTCAAGGTGAAGGGGAAAAGATTAAATAGGAATCTGGGGGGTAACTTTTTCCACACAAAGTGTGGTGGGTGTATGGACAAGCTGCCACAGGAGGTAGTTGAGGCAAAGACTATCCCAACGTTTAAGAAACTGGTATATTTGAAAGGACAGGTTTGGGGCGGATATGGGCCAAATGCTGGCAGGTGGGACTAATGTAGCTGGGACACGTTGTCTGGTGTGGGCAAGTTGGACTGAAGGGCCTGTTTCCAAACTGTGTCTCTATGACTCTATTTTGATACACACGGCAATCTTAAACTAAACTATAAATAATGTGTTTAATCGCTGCCATTGCTCCTGGGACATGTTCACTGGCATTGCGACTGGGACCTGGTCACTGGCATTCCTGCTCAGCCTTCAGAGCTCAAGCTGAGTTACACAGGTTAATTGCAGGTTGAAAGTTAGCAATATTCCTGATTCCAGGAATGAGTGGGTTAGCATATGATCAGCGTTTGGCAGCACTGGGCCTGTACTTGCTGGAGTTTAGAAGGTTGAGGGGGGGAGGTAACCTCATTGAAAATTTACCAAATAGTGAAAAGCAGAGATAGAGTGGATGTGGAAAGGATGTTTCCACTGGTGGGAGAGTCTAGGACCAGAGGTCATAGTCTCAGAATTAAAGGACGCTCGTGTAGGAAGAAACTGCAGATGCTGGTTTAAATCGAAGGTAGACACAAAATGCTGGAGTAACAGGCAGCATCTCTCGAAAGAAGGAATGGGTGAAGTTTTGGGTCGAGAATTGTCCTGCTCTTTTGGAAAGGTGAGGAGGAGCTTCTAGGGTGATTCATTTGTGGAACTCTTTGCCACAGAGGCAGAGATAGACACGTTCCTGATTAGAATAGGTGTCAAGGGTTATGGGGAGAAGGCAGGAAAATGGGATCAGCCACAGTTGAATAGCAGAGTAGACCCGATGGGCCGAATGGCCTCATTCTATTATAACATGAAGAGGTAACATATGGAGGTAACATATGGCATTAGTAACATTGAAGTAGTTGAGATTGGGGCAGATTCTGGGCGGCACAGTGGCACAGCTGGTAGAGTCGCTGCCTTGCAGCGCCAGAGATCGGGGTTCGATCCTGACCTCGGGTGCTGTGTGGGGTTTGCACGTAATGCCTGTGACCACATGGGTTTCCTCCAGGTTTCCTCCCACATCCCAAAGTCGTGCTGGCTCGTAGGCTAATTGTCCCTCTGTAAAAATTGTTATTGGTCTGCAGGGAGTGGATGAGAAAGTGGGATATCGTAGACCGGGTAATAGATGGTCGGCATCCCGACGTGGGATGCACTGCTGAGGCTCTTTAAGATACTGGTCAGGCCGCATTTGGTGTATTGTGAGCAATTTTGGGCACCATATCTGAGGAAGGATGTGCTGTCCTTGAGAGGGTGCAGAGGAGGTTTACAAGAATGATCCCAGGGGTGAGTAGGTTAACCTATGATGAGCGTTTGAAGGCACTGGGCCTTTATTCGCTGGAGTTTAGAAGGATGAGGGGGGGTCTTCATTGAAGTGGAAGGCCTGGATAGAGTGGATGTGGAGAGGATGTTTCCACTAGTGGGAGAGACTAGGACCAGAGGTTACAGCCTCAGAATTAAAGGATGTTCCTTTAAGAAGGAGATGAGGTGGAATTTCTTTTGTCAGGGTGGTGAATCTGTGGAATTCATTGCCACAGAAGGCTGTGGAGACCAAGTCAGTGGATATTTTTAATGCAGGGATAGATAGATTTGTGATTAGTATGGGTGTCAGAGGTTTTGGGGTTAGGAGAGAAAGATAGATCAGCCATGATTGAATGGTGGAGTAGACTTGATGGGCCGAATAGCCTAATTCTGCCCTCAACACTGGGCCTGTTTCCACGTTGCATCTTTAAGCCAAACACTGGCTGGAATGGCACCAAGCACTGGAAACATTTGTAACTTTTCTTAGTAAAAATCAAAGTGATGGAGTAACTGAACGATTCTCCTTCTCTTGCCCAGAGAAGGAGAATCGAGAACAGAGGACATTGGTTTACGGTGAGGTTGAAAAGATTAATGAGAACCTGATGGGGGGTAACTTTGTTACACAAAGGGTGGTGCAACCAGCTGCCAGAGAAGCTGGTTGAGGCAGATACTATCGTAACATTTATGAAACATTTAGACAGGTATGTGGATAGGACAGGTTTGGAAGGATATGGGCCAAGTGCAGGCAGGTGGGACATGTTGGTCGGTGTGGACAAGTTGGGCCAAAGAGCCTGCTTCCACGTTGTATGGAACAACGGATACATTAGACGAGGTTGGAGGAGGAGCAAGTGAACCTTTTTCGATATCTTCATCTCCACCCCATTCTGCTTTCTGCAGAGATCGTTCCCTCCACAACTCCCTGGTTAACTCATCTGTTCCCACCCAAACCACCCCCTCCCCAGGTACTTTTCCCTGAAACCGCAGGAGATGCAACACCTGTCCCTGTACCTCCCCCCTCGACTACATCCAAGGACCCAAACAGTCTTTTCAGGTGAGGCAGAGGTTCACCTGCACCTCCTCCAACCTCTTCTACTGTATCCGCTGTTCTAGGTGTGGCGAGACCGAGCACAGACCCGTTTTGCTGAACACCTCCGCTTAGTCAGTCTAAACCATCCTGATCTCCCGGTTGCTCAGCAGTTTAACTCCCCCTCCCATTCCCACACTGACCTTTCTGACCTGTTCTGTCATATTTTCCCTGGGCAGCTTACACCCCAGCAATATGACCTGGAGTATTTTGTGCAATTTTGGTGCTATAATTTTCGGAAGGACATTCTTGGTATTGAGGGAGTGCAGCGTAGGTTCACAAGGTTAATTTCCGGGATGCCGGGACTGTCATCTGCTGAGAGAATGCAGCGGCTGGGCTCGTATACTCTGGAATTTAGAAGGATGAGAGGGGATCTTATTGAAACATATAAAATTATTAAGGGTTTGGACACGATAGAGGCAGGAAACATGTTCCCGATGTTAGGGGAGTCCAGAACCAGGGGCCACAGTTTAAGAATAAGGGGTAAGGCATTTAGAACGGAGATGAGGAAACACTTTTTCTCATAGAGTTGTGAGTCTGTGGAATTCTCTGCCTCAGGTGGAGGGTGGTGGAGGCCGGTTCTCTGGATGCTTTCAAGAGAGAGCTTGATAGGGCTCATTAAGATAGCGGAGTCAGGGGATATGGGGAGAAGGCAGGAATGAGGTACTGATTAGGGTTGATCAGCCATGATCACATTGAATGGCAGTGCTGGCTCGAAGGGCCGAATGGCCTACTCCTGCACCTATTGTCTATTGACATTGACTTCTCTAACTTCAACATCAAGCTTTCTCTCCATCCCCTCCCCTTCCCAGTTCTCCGCCCAGTCTGACTGTCTCTGACCTTATTTTAACTCAGTTTGCTTTGTTCTCCCAACTAACAATTATCTCTTCTACATTTTCCTTGATCTCTTTTCCCTTTTTCCTGTTTGCACACCTCACACTTTCTTATCTCTGTACTGCCCACTCCCGACATCAGTCTGAAGAAGGGTCTCGACCAGAAACATCACCCATCCCTTTCCAGAGATGCTGCCTGTCCTGCTGAGTTACTCCAGCATTTTGTGTCTATCTTTGAACTAATTATTTAACTTGGTTAACCCCCCTCCCCTCCTCTCTCCCCCCCCTCCCCTCCCCCTCCCCCCCTCTCTCCCCCCTCCCCTCCCCCTCCCCCCCTCTCTCCCCCCTCCCCCCTCCCCGCCTCCCCTCCTCTCCCCCCTCCTCTCCTCTCACCCCCTCCCCTCCTCCCCTCCTCCCCCCCCTCTCCCCCCCTCTCCCCCCCTCTCCCCCCCTCTCCCCCCCTCCCCCCCTCCCCCCCCCTCCCCCCCTCCCCCCTCCTCCTCTCCCCCCTCCCCCCCCCCCCTGCCCTCCCTCTAGACTCGCCTCCAAGTTGGGGGCTATGCGTCAGTGGATAGGTCGGTTATGGGGTAAAAGAAGCAAATTAATAATATTAATATAATATCAAGGAGGGTAGTTAGTGTATGTGTGGGGGGGGGTGGTTAGTGTGTGACGCCGCATGCTGCCCCCCCCCCCTTAGTCTAGTACATAACTAAATCTCGCATCTTGTGCTCTTCCGGTTTTGCATTTTTTCTATTTGCGCAAAAAAGGTACCCGATAGCGCTACGATTTTTCACCACCTTACTCGCCATTCTCCTGTGCTATAAGGGCAACAAATTGTTCTGATTGATGGTACTTTTTAAGATCTTAAAAACCGTGCATGATCAGATTATTCTCTCCTGTCATTGCCGGGACGGCGAAGCCCCTTCATGCACCATCGGCGCACTGATTAGCCGGGTCCGCTGTCAGTCACGAGCGGTGTCAGTCGTGGGCAGCGCCCGCCACACCTGACGAGGAGAATATAAAGCTGAAGGAGTGGAGTGAGCATCACTAACGTTCCGCCGGCTGGAGCCGCGTCTGTCTCCGTGGTGCTGGGCGGCTGCCGGGAGGGGGTAGGGAGTGGGGAATAGAGGGAGAGGAGGGCAGTGGGGAGGTGAGAGGTGGGGATATTATGCGGCTAGGAAGGGGAGGGGAGGGAATGACTGAGGGTAGGGGAACGGGGAGGGAGGGGAGGAGGAGAGGGGAAAGATCCTGCGAAGGTGAGGAGGGAGAGTGGGGGATTGAGGGAGAGGAAGGGGTAGGGAGGGAAAATGGGGGGGGGGGGAGTGGGAATAGAGGGAGAATAGTGGGGGAGCTGGGTTCTGGGAAATAGAGGGAGGAGGGCCGTAGGGGATAGAGGGATAGGAGAGGTGTAGGGAGGGGTGAGGAAATATGGAGGGAGGGAGTGATAGGGTAGGGGGAAGGAGAGGGAGGGTGAGGTGAGGGAGGGATTGGGGGAGGGGTGCATGAGAGGGGGAAGAAGAGGGGGAGGGAGGGCTGGGGATGAGGGGAAATGAGCCGCGTCTGTGTAGTTGGGGGCTATGCGTGAGTGGTGGATATTGCGTTGGGGGAGCAGTTCCAACGGGTCTGCCCTTAGTCTAGTCCCTAAACTAAAAACTAAGCTCTACGGGACATTGGTGAGGAGACACAAGATGCAGATGCCAGAATCTTGAGCAAAAAAAAGCAAATTGCTGAGCGTGCCTTAGTAGGTTGGTTAGAACCTCTGGAGAACAGGCGATGTTTCTGATTGGGACCCTTCTTCAGAATTCTCTGCCTCAGAGGGTGGTGGAAGCCGGTTCTCTGGATACTTTCAAGAGAGAGCTAGACAGGGCTCTTAAAGATAGCGGAGTCAGGTGCTATCTTTAAGAGCCCTATCAAGCTCTCTCTTGAAAGTATCCAGAGAACTAGCCTCCACTGCCCTCTGGTGGGGGCAGGAGCGCTCTGTGGAGGCAACGAAGCCACAGAGAAAGCCACTAGGTGGCTTTGGATTAAGAGGGCAGATCCGTGGGCGGTTGCTGCTGGGACGCAAGTCGGGGCCTAATCAACTCCGGCTGGGTCGCCTGGGTGAGGGTGTCTGATGTTGTGAGACCCGAAACACTTGATGACCCCAGGTCACATCACTGAGGATGTGTCCCAGCGCATCTAGAAGATGTATCTTTCACACCGTCATACAATAAAATAAAATGAAATAATTAAAAAAATAATAAAATAGAAGGATTAAAAGAAAATAAAGGCAAAGTTAAAAATGCATTATAGAAAAGTGCAAAAGTTAAAACAGTTTAACTTGGGATGACGTTCAGCACAAACATGGGTCTTGGTGCCTGTTCCTGTTCTATGTTAATATAATACATTTTAACAGCTTTGAAAAGCACATACTGAAAACGGACCAGTTATAGAAAGAACTGCAGATGCTGGAAATATTGATGGGAGACAATAATGTTGGAGAAAATGTCGAGACCCAAAACGTCATCTATTCCTTCGCTCCATAGATGCTGCCTCACCTACTGAGTTTCTCCAGCATTTTTGTCTACCTCATATTTCAAGTGGGTAGTATGCACCCCAGCGGTATGAACATTGACTTCTCTAACGTCAGGTAGCCCTTGCTGTTTCTCTCTCTCTCAATCCCCTTCCCAGTTCTCCCAGTCTCCGCCTACATTCTTTCTTTGTCCCGCCCCCACCCCTGACATCAGTCTGAAGAATGGTCTTGACCCGAAACGTCGCCCATTCCTTCTATCCAGGGATGCTGCCTCACCTGCTGAGTTTCTCCAGCATTTCTGTCTACTGAAAAGAATCTTGTTCTTTGCTGTGTCTGTGTGCCAGAAATATCTGTGACTCTGGTTTCTTGAAGTGGAAAATGATTTTATGTTAGGGTATTGAAGGTAGCAGCATGTTAATTCCTTTGCAAATATACCTGTTCGCGATGGCGCAGCGGTAGAGTTGCTGTCATGCAGTGAATGCTGCGCCGGAGACCCGGGTTCGATCCCGACTGCGGGTGCAGTCTGTACAGCGTTTTTACGTTCTCCCCGTGACCTACGTGGGTTTTTTCCAAAATCTTTGGTTCCCCCCCCACTCCAAAGACGTGCAGGTTTGTAGGTTAGACAATAGGTGTAGGAGCAGGCCATTCCCCTTCAATGTGATCATGGCTGATCATTCCCAATCAGTACCCCATTCCTGCCTTCTCCCCAAATCCCCTGACTCCGCTATTTTTAAGAGCCCTATCTAGCTCTCTCTTGAAAGCATCCAGAGAACCTGCCTCCACCGCCCTCTGAGGCAGAGAATTCCACAGACTCACCACTCTCTGTGAGAAAAAGTGTTTCCTCGTCTCTGTTCTAAATGGCATACTTCTAAATTCTTAAACTGTGGCCCTGGTTCTGGACTCCCCCAATATCGGGAACGTTTCCTGCCTCTAGTGTGTCCAAGCCCTAAATAGTCTTATATGTGCCAATATGGTTATTATACGGTTATATCGTTGATTGGCTTGGCGTAAGTGTAAAAATTGTCCCTAGTGGGTGTAGGATAGTGTTAGTGTGCGGGGATCGCTGGTCTGCGCGGACCCGGTGGGCCGAAGGTCCTGTTTCGGCGCCGTATCTCTAAACTAAACGAAACCTGTTTATTTTCTTCTTCTTCCAGAAGTTCTAAAGGAGCTGGATGATGCTTATGACAAATATAAGCAAGAGATGGATGTTGCTCAGAGGAAGCGGCTGCTGCAGCATCTGCAGATGGCGTTAATCAACAGCCAGGAGCTGGGTGATGAGAAGATCCAGATCGTTACGCAAATGAGTGAGCAAGTGGAGAACTGTGCGAAGCAGATGGACAGCCACTCGGATTGCTTCGAGGAGCCGAGCGAACACGAGAAGCCGGTGGAGAAGGTGAAGGCGGTGGAGACACCCCAAGCAGAGCGGCCTTCAAGACGCCCGCGCCGGCAGAAGAACAGTGAGAACCGCGAGCTGTGCCACCCGGGCAACGACACGGAGGAAGGGGACGAGCAGCCCAAGGAGAAGAAGTCCAAGTCGGCCAAGAAGAAGCGCTCCAAGGCCAGGCCCGAGCGGGAGATCTCTCCCATTGACTTTCCCATCGATCCCAACGAGCCCACCTACTGCCTCTGCAACCAGGTGTCCTACGGGGAAATGATCGGCTGCGACAACGAGGAGTGCCCCATCGAGTGGTTTCACTTCTCTTGCGTGGGACTAACGTACAAGCCGAAGGGCAAGTGGTACTGTCCAAAATGCAGGGGCGACACTGAAAAGACAATGGACAAATGCATAGAAAAATCCAAAAAGGACAGGAGGTCAAGGTAGTGCTGGCCTCCGATTTTAACATTTTCATACCTGTATCATGTAAAAGCATATTGGCTTAAATTGTATGTGGAACTATGCAATTTTTACTGTAGTATTAAACATTGCTGAA
This sequence comes from Okamejei kenojei, assembly GCA_035221665.1. Lineage (NCBI taxonomy): Eukaryota > Metazoa > Chordata > Chondrichthyes > Rajiformes > Rajidae > Okamejei > Okamejei kenojei. The sequence continues at coordinate 5,182,044 of CM069133.1, forward strand.
TTTTGACTAATGCATTTGGACTCATTCACAACAACTATGCACAAAGGCATATTGTGTCTGCTCCACTGCCAAATCTCCTCAAGGTACAGTATGTCTACTTTGAAGAAGTCCTTGTTTAGTTTAAAGATACGGCGCGGAAACAGACACTTCGGCCCAGCAGGTCCACGCCGACCAGCGATCCCCGCACATTTGCACTATCCTACACATACTAGGGACAATTCACAATTGTTACCGCAGTCAAATTAGCCTACAAACCTTTACATCATTGGAGTGTGGGAGGGAGAAAACCCATGCGATCACAGGGATGACGTGAAAATTCCTCACAGACAGCAGTGGTAGGGAGATGTCGGAAATGGTCCAGCTGAATTTGACTCAAATTCACCTGGACCATTTCCGACATCTCCCTACCATTCCTTGATCTCACCGTCTCCATCGCAGGTAACAGACTACTGACCGACATCTACTACAAACCCACTGACTCCCATGGCTATCTGGACTACACTTATTCACACCTTGCTTCCTGTGAGGACTCTATACCCTACTCTCAATTCCTCCGTCTACGCCGCATCTGCACCCAGGATGAGGTGTTCCAGACCAGTGCATCAGAGATGTCCTCATTCTTTAGGAAACGTGGGTTGCCCTCTTATAGATGAGGTTCTCACCAAGGTCTCCTCCATACCCCGCAGCTCCTCTCACTCCCCATCCCCCCCCACCTGTAACAAGGACAGAGTCCCCCTTGTCCTCACCTTCCACCCCATCAGCTGTCACATACAACATATTTTCATACAACATACCTCGATATTTTCATCTCCTCCAACGGGATCCAACCACTGGTCACATCTTCCCATATCCTCCCCTTTCTGCTTTCCACAGAGACCGTTCCCTTCGTAACTCCCTGGTCAATTCGTCCCTTCCCAACCAGACCACCCCCTCCCCTGGTACTTTCCCTTGCAACCGCAGGAAATGCTTCACCTGTCGCTTTACCTCCCCCCTCGACTTAATCTAAGGACCCAAGCAGCCTTTCCAAGTGAGGCAGAGGTTCACTTGCACCTCCTCCAACCTCTTCTATTGCATCCGTTGTCGTAGGTGTCACCTTCTCTACGTCGGGGTGTCCAAGCGTAGGCTTGGTGATCGCTTCGCCCAGCACTTCCGCTCAGTCTGTACTAACCAACCTGGTCTCCTGGTGGCTCAGCACTTCAACTCCCCCTCCCATTCCGAATCTGACCTTTCTGTCCTGGGCCTCCAACATTGCCAGGGTGAGGACCAGTGTAAATTGGAGGAACAACACCTCATTCCGCTTGGGTAGTTTACACGCCAGCGGTATTAACATTGACTTCTCTAATTTTGGGCAGTCCTTGCTTTCTCCCTCCTTCCCCTCCCAGCTCTCCCACCTACTGTCTCTGCCTCTTCCTTTCTTTTTTCCTGCACCCCCACATCAGTCTGAAGAAGGGTCTCGACCCGAAACGTTGCCTACTCTTTTTCTCCATAGATGCTGCCTCACCCACTGAGTTTCTCCAGCATTTTTTTGTCCATAAGCACTATCCTGCACGCTAGGGTCAATTAATAATTTTACTGGTCTATTAGCCTACAAAGCTGCACGTCTGGCATGTGGGAAGAAATCGCAGCACCCGGAGAAAACCCACGCGTTCAGAGGGTGAATGAGTAAACTCAGTACAGACAGCACCCGTGGTGAGGATCGAACCTGGGCCTCTGGCACAATAAGGCAGCAACTCTACCGCTGCACCACCACCACTTGTCTCAGCAGAAATACAAAGGTACAGCTTATTATAGTGGTACGGTATTAGAATATCTGAGTTTCAGAGCTATGTTTAGTTATTTAACACGGGCACTGTAATGAGAGAGGTGGCAGAGCTGGTAGAGTCAATGCCTTACAGCGTCAGAGACCCAGGTACAATGCTGCCCTCTGTGCTGTCGATGTGGAGTTTGCACTCTCCCTGCTGTCATGTGGCACAACTGGTAGATTTGCTGCCTTGTCGCACCAGACACCCAGATGTGATTCTGGCTGCGGGTGCTGTCTGTATGGAGTTGGAAATGTGGGTGGAAACCTGGGCACCCAGAGAAAACCCACGAAGTCCAGGGGAGAAGGTACAAACTCACGGACGTGCAGGTTTGTAAGTTAATTGACTTAGGTAAAATTGTCCCTAGTGTGTAAGGTAGTGCTAGCGTGTGGCGATCGCTGGTCAGCGTGGATTCAAATGGCCAATTCCCATGCTGTATCTCTAAACCAAACTAAAAATGTGGGTTTCCTCCGGGTTCACTGGTTGCTCCCTACAGTAGGTCCTATAAACGAGTGGGTATAAGTAGACTATAAGTAGACGTGAAAGTAGAATAACATGGGACTAGTGTGATCGATGTTCGGCGTGGACTCGAAGGGCTGGATCATCTGTTTCCAGGCTGCATCTTTAACAACTAAACAAGCATCAGTTTTTGTCACCGACCCTGCTTGTAGTGGAGAGATCACAATCCTGACCAACATTAAAACTTCGTAACTACCATCACAAAGTAATTCAAACTATCAATTTATGTCATGTTTGAGAAGGAACTGCAGATGCTGGAAAATCAAAGGTAGACAAAAGTGCTGGAGAAACTCAGCGGGTGCGGCAGCATCTATGGAGCGATGGAAATAGGCAACGTAATCTGTTTACATGTCTGAAGAAGGGTCTCGACCCAAAACGTCGCCTATCTCCTTCGCTCCTTAGATGCTGCTGCACCCGCTGAGTTTCTCCAGCTTTTTGTGTACCCTCGATTCTCCAGCATCTGCAGTTCCTTCTTTAAAACGTAATCTGTTTAATTACTCTTGCTATAAGTAGAAGTTGTGTTAAAACATGAGGCTGTTTCCCCCCCCCCCTCCCCCCGCCATCAGTCTGAAGAAGGGACCCAATGCGAAACGTCGTCTGTCCATTCCCTCCAGAGATGCTGCCTGACCCGCTGAGTTCCTCCAGTACATTGTGTTTTGCTCAAGATTTGATTACCACGGGTGTCGGGGGTTATGGGGAGAAGGCAGGAGAATGGGGTTAGGAGGGAGAAATAGTTCAGCCGTGATTGAATGGCAGAGTAGACTTGATGGGCCAAATGGCCTCATTCTTCTATCACTTGAACATGAAGATTTCACCACCTGCAGTCCCTTGTATAGGCGTCATAGTCATAAAGTCTTGCAACAAAGTGTTAATAACCTTCTTTGAGGCCAATGTTAGAGCTAGAGTTATACAGCGTGGAAACAGTGCCCTTTGGCCCCTCGCCCACACCGACCAACACTACACTAGTCCCATCTGCCTCTGTTTGGCCCGTATCCCTCTAAACCTGTCCTATCCATGTACCTGTATAAATGTTTTGATAGTACCTGTATCAACTACCTCCTTAAGGCAGCTTGTTGCAGACACCCACCACCCTTTGTGTGAAAGGTTGTCCCTCAGACTCTTTTCCCCCTCACCTTAAACCTATGTCCTCTGGTCCTCGATTCCCCTGCTCTGGGCATGAGACTGTGCATCTACACAATCTATTCCTCTCATGATTTTGCACACCTCTATAAGTTCACCCCTCATCCTCCTGCGCTCCAAGGAATAGAGTCCCAGCCTACTCAATCTCTCCATTTTGCTCAGCCCTCATTGAGTATTTCAACAGCAGGTTGTTTGGAATAAATAATACCTGGTTATCAAAAGATACTAATGGGCCTGTCCCACTTAGGCGACTGCAGGAGACTATGCAGTCGCCACACGTTCACGGGTAGTTGTCGGGGAGTCGCCTTCATGGCCGTGAGGAGTTCCCGCATTCTGGGAACTAGTCGTGGCCTCATGGTCGCTGTGAATTTTTCAACGTTGAAAAATTAGCGGCGACTAGAACGAAGCCGCCATGGGAGTAGCGAGAATTAACGTGCCGTAGGTGGGTCGCCAGGAGGTGGAAGGTTCCCGGAGGTTCTCGTAGGATGTAGCCAGTGCTGACCGGTGAATTTTATTGGGCTGTTGGGGAACAAAAAGGTTAGTAGTTTTCAGAACCAAGGATAACCAACCGGTAATGTTAAATGTCCGCATAGCTTCACAGCCGTGTATCTCTGGCTTCTTAAAAGTTGTCTCCACTCCTTCTCCCCCCTTCTTTTAAAGAACTTACCATACACTGTGCTTTAGCGTCTTTTTACAGCGCCAACCTTCCTGTTCATCACGGTGTGTGTCTGTTTCACCTTGGCTTTGCCATATTTTACACAGCGCTCCCCCCGCAATTGGGACAAGCCCATTACGGTCATAATTGGCTGGGAAAGCATGTATTTCTGTATTTAAACAGCATGCATACAATGCAATTGGATAGTTTTTGTTTCAATATTTGTGGAAATTCGTGGGCATAGAATTTACGAGATTTATTCTTGCTTTCGGAACAGTTCCATCCAAGACCTCAAGAAATTGCAGAGATTTATGGACGCAGCCCAGACCATCACACAAACCAACTTCCCTTCATTGACTCCATCTACACCTCACGCTGCCTCGGGAGGGCCAGCAGCATAATCAAGGACCAGTCGCACCCCGGCCACTCCCTCTTCTCCCCTCAGGCAAGAGGTACAGAAATGTGAAAACTCACACCTCCAGATTCAGGGACAGTTCCTTCTCAGCTGTTATCAGGTGCTGAATCATCCTGCCACAACCAGAGAGCAGTTCTGAATGACTATCTACCTCATTGGAGACCCTTGGACTATCTTCCTCTTCTTCTTTCGTGTGGCGTGCACAGCTTACAGTTGTTGGACAACTTGTTCTATTTGATCGTTTGTGCACGTCGAGTTGATTGCATAAGTCGAAACAGGGCGGACCACGTGAAGGTTGCAATCTTCCACCCCGGACTATCTGCGATCGGACTTTACTGGACTATCTTGCACTAGATGTTATTCACCATCATTCCCTTTATCAAGGGCGACACAGCGCTGGAGTTGCTGCCTTGTAGCGCCATAGATCCGGCATTCGATCCTGACTACACGTGTTGTTGTACGCAGGTTGTACGTTCTCCCCGTGACCAACGTGAGTTTTCTCTGCGATCCCCGGTTTCCTCCCACACTCATGTTGAAAGTTTAGCGGTGACCAGAAAGACGCTAGGACTTTTTGCACGACTGAGGAGACTACTCCCGGCGACCACCGCCAAGCATGTGGCGACAAACTAGTCGCCTGTAGCTGCCAAAAAATCGCCTGTGGAACAGTCCCATTAGTGTGCTAGGTGATTTCTGGTCGGCGCGGACCCGGTGGACCAAAGGGCCTGTTTCCGCGCTGTATTCTAAACTAAACATATTTACACATTGGACGGCTTGATTGTGATGCCTGTGTAGGAAGGGACTGCAGATGCTGATTTACAACGAAGAAAGACAAAATGCTGGAGTAACTCATCAGGACAGGCAGCATCTCTGTAGAGATTAACACTAACACTATCCTACACACTAGGGACAATGCTGACGGGCTGCGTCACAGTCTGGTACGGGAACTATTCTGACCACAGCCACAAATCAGTACAGGGAGTGGTGAAGGCGGCACAGCACATCATTGGCAGCTGTCTCACGGCCATTCAGGACATTTTCCACAGGCGATGCCTACGGAAGGCACACAGCATCATCGAGGACCACAGCCATCCAGTACGCAGACTGTTCTCGTTGTTACCGTCAGGCAGACGATGCAGGAGCATGGCTGCACGTACCACCAGACTTAAGAACAGTTTATATCATCATGCCCATCATGCTTCTAAACTCATAAACACATCACATATGTTGATTATTTTATTTATTATTGTCTTTTATCTACCAATATCACTTTTATCTTATTTACCTTAATTTTATCCTTGTAATACAATTGCTGAGGTGCCCCGTTGTCTTGTCAAACACATTGTACTGTTGACCTTGTGTTAACCTACATATGACAAATAAAACTGAACTGAACTGAGATGGGTGACGTTTCGGGTCGAGACCCTTCTTTAGACTTCAGTAGTCCCGTATAGTTTTTCCACTGACTGGTTAGCACGCAATAAAAGCTTGGTAAACTTGACAATAAAGATGAACGCTGGGTCTCTTATTTGGATGGATCCTGTTCGTCCCAACTAGATTTCAGTTTCCACTTGGTTGTGGTCGATCCAGTGGTTTTGATTCATCTTCGCTGCTGCTGCTACTAGACACTTCTCCAAACACATCTCCTCCTGAAGTTAGTTGCACTTTATTCTTTGGCGTCAGTGATAAGGTGATGAGGACATGGTGGTTGCTCATGCTCAGTAGAATGAGGTTGCTCTGAGCTGCTAGAGTCATGGTTGCAATGGTGCCATCAGGGGTAAAAATTGACAGGACATTCCCGCCGTCTAAATCCCACACACTCACATCGCCTAAGAAAAAAAGAGGGGAGTTAGTGTACTCGAAATATTATAATCAAATAAGAATTTATAACGGCTGTAGTGTTTCACAAGGTATAGGAGCAAAGAGGCCCTTCTGCAGTTGTACAAGGCCCTAGTGAGACCACACCTGGAGTATTGTGTGCAGTTTTGGTCCCCTAATTTGAGGAAGGGCAATCTCGCTATTGAGGGAGTGCAGCGTAGGTTTACAAGGTTAATTCCCGGGATGGCGGGACTGTCATATGCTGAAAGAATGGAGCGGCTGGTCTTGCATACTCTGGAGTTTAGAAGGATGAGAGGGGATCTTATTGAAACATATTGAAAGATTATTAAGGGATTGGACACGCTAGAGGCAGGAAACATGTTCCCGATGTTTGGGGAGTCCAGAACCAATAGACAATAGATGCAGGAGTAGGCCATTCGGCCCTTCGAGCCAGCACCGCCATTCAATGTGACCATGGCTGATCATCCCCTGCCTCCTCCCCATATCCCCTTACTCCGCTATTTTTAAGAGCCCTATCTAGCTCTCTCTTGAAAGCATCCAGAGAAAGCATCAATAGCAAGAATGTCCTTCCTCAAATTAGGGGACCAAAACTGTATACAATACTCCAGATGTGGCGCCACTAGGGCTCTGTACAACTGCAGAAGGACCTCTTTGCTCGTATATTCAATTCCTCTTGTTATAAAGGCCAACATGCCATTCACTTTCTTCACTGCCTACCTTAAAAATTCCACAGATTCACCACCCTCTGACTAAATCCTCCTCATCTCCTTTCTAAAGGTACGTCCTTTTATTCTGAGGCTATGGCTGTTTCTTTGGTCCATTAGGAATTTAATGTATTACAATGCAAATAATGAACTGCCGTTGGTATTGATAACCATATAACCATATAACAATTACAGCACGGAAACAGGCCCTCTCGGCCCTTCCAGTCTGTGCCGACCATTTGTTTTCCCCATGTCCCATCTACCTGCACTCAGACCATACCCCTCCATTCCCTTCACGTCCATATACCTATCCACTTTACTCTTAAATGTTAAAATCGATCCCGCCTCCACCACTTCTGCTGGAAGCTCATTCCACACAGCCACTACCCTCTGAGTAAAGAAGTTCCCCCTCACGTTACCCCGAAAACCTCTGTCCCTTAATTCTCATGTCATGCCCTCTTGTTTGAATCTTCCCTACCCTCAATGGGAAAAACGTATCCACGTCAACTCTGTCTATCCCTTTCATCATTTTAAAGACCTCAATCAAGTCCCCCCTTAACCTTCTGCGCTCCAAAGAACAAAGACCTAACTTGTTCAACCTTTCTCTGTAACATAGTTGCTGGAACCCTGGCAACATTCTAGTAAATCTCCTCTGTACTCTCTCTATTTTGTTGACATCCTTCCTATAACTAGGCGACCAAAATTGTACACCATACTCCAGAATTGGTCTTACCAATGCCTTGTACAATTTTAACATTACTTCCCTACTCCTATATTCAATGCTCTTATTTATAAAGGCCAGCACACCAAAGGCTTCCTTTACCACCCTATCTACATGCGATTCCACCTTCAGGGAACTATGCACAGTTATTCCTAGATCCCTCTGTTCCACAGCATTCCTCAATTCCCTACCATTTACCATTACCATATACTTTTTTCACAGAGAGTGGTGAGTCTCTGCAACTCTCTGCCACAGAGGGCAGTTGAGACCAGTTAATTGGCTATATTTAAGAGGGAGTTAGATGTGGCCCTTGTGGCTAAGGGGATCAGGGGGCATGGAGAGAAGGCAGGTACGGGATACTGAGTTGGATGATCAGCCATGATCATATTGAATGGCGGTGCAGGCTCGAAGGGCCGAATGGCCTACTCCTGCACCTAATTTGTATGTTTCTATGTATGTTTCTATATGTCCTATTTTGATTTGTCCTGCCAAGATGTAGCACTTCACACTTATCAGCATTAAACTCCATCTGCCATCTTTCAAGATAATGGTATCTTGTTGGAGATAAACTTGTTTGTGGTAAACTTGATCATGGTATTTTTATGTAGTGTGTAAGGCCTGTATTTTTCTGATAAGTAATTGCAAGTTGGTGCATGTAGTTCACTATTCTGGGTTGCATTCAATAACAAATCTTATTGTGCACTTCATAGTAGGTAACGAAGACAATTATATGGTACACAAGACTAGGTCCACTTGAACTTGAGCCAAGAAGCCATTCTACACCCAGGTTTTAAATTGAACACCCGGCAGGCCACAAACGCACCAAATGGTTGTCAAGTAATTGGAGGCCAGTTGGCCCATTGACTCCATCCATGCTCAGTAAAAGCGAGCCAACGAACCACTCTCCTAGCTCTGTAAACTTCTTCAGCTCTTTTCAATGGGGCAAACTTTTACATGGAATGGAGGTGAGGAAGAATTTCCAGTCAGAGAGTGGAAATCTGCGGAATTCATTACCGGCAAGGTGACTCAACGGTAGAGTTGCTGCCTTGCGGCGCCAGTGACTCGCGTTCCATCCTGACTACGGGTGCTGTCTGTACGGAGTTTTTACGTTCTCCCCGTGACCTGCGTCGGTTTCTCCCACACTCACAAGACGCACAAGTTTGTAAGTTAATTCTCTTGGTTTAATTGTAAATTGGCCCTAGTGTGTGTGGGATAGTGTTAGTGTGCGGGGATTGCTGGTCGGTGCGGACTCAGCTGTATCTCCACACAAAACTCTTTTGAATGGGGCAAGTGCAGGGCAAATTTCTACATGGAATGGAGATGAGGAAGAATTTCTTTAGCCAGAGGGTGCAAATCTGTGGAATAACAGCAGTAGAGTTGCTGCCTTATATCACCCGAATGGTAGGGAATTGAGGAATGCTGTGGAACAGAGGGATCTAGGAATAACTGTGCATAGTTCCCTGAAGGTGGAATCGCATGTAGATAGGGTGGTAAAGAAAGCCTTTGGTGTGCTGGCCTTTATAAATCAGAGCATTGAATATAGGAGTAGGGAAGTAATGTTAAAATTGTACAAGGCATTGGTAAGACCAATTCTGGAGCATGGTGTACAATTTTGGTCGCCTAATTATAGGAAGGATGTCAACAAAATAGAGAGAGTACAGAGGAGATTTACTAGAATGGTGCCAGGGTTCCAGCAACTATGTTACAGAGAAAGGTTGAACAAGTTAGGTCGTTATTCTTTGGACCGCAGAAGGTTAAGGGGGGACTTGATTGAGGTCTTTAAAATGATGAAAGGGATAGACAGAGTTGACGTGGATACGTTTTTCCCATTGAGGGTAGGGAAGATTCAAACAAGAGGGCATGACATGAGAATTAAGGGACAGAAGTTTAGGGGTAACGTGAGGGGGAACTTCTTTACTCAGAGGGTGGTGGCTGTGTGGAATGAGCTTCCAGCAGAAGTGGTGGAGGCAGGATCGATTTTAACATTTAAAAGTAAAGTGGATAGGTATATGGACGTGAAGGGAATGGAGGGGTATGGTCTGAGTGCAGTTAGATGGGACTAGGGGAAAACAAATGGTCGGCACGGACTGGAAGGGCCGAGAGGGCCTGTTTCCGTGCTGTAATTGTTATATGGTTATATGGAGACCGGGTTCAGTCCTGACTACAGTTGCTGTCTGTATGGAGTTCTCCCCGTGACCGCGTGGGTTTCGCCAATTTCTTCCCACATTCCAAAGACATGCAGATTTGTAGGTTGATTGGCATCCGTACATTGTCCCTAGCGCTAGTGTTTTTCACACAGAGAGTTGCGAGTCTGTCGAATTCTCTGCCCCAGAAGGCGGTGGTTCTCTGGATACCTTAGAGAGAGAGAGAGCTAGATAGAGCTCTTAAAGATAGCGGCGTCGAGGGATATGGGGAGAAGGCAGGAACGGGGTACTGATTGTGGATGATCAACCATGATCACATTGAATGGCTGGCTTGAAGGGCCAATTGGCCTACTCCTGCACCTATTGTCTATTGTTTGATCTTGAAACACGGTTAAAGCTAATTACTTTAAAGACATGGACTTTCCTTACCTGCTAGAATTATAGCTTTTGATCCACCATCTGTCAAATGTACAGAATTGTTTGTTCCAAAGTTAAGATTTTTGTAACCAGGGATGGTCTTGTGGCCTTTTCTGAATGGATCCCACACTTTCAGTCTTTCAATAAATCAAAACAAGAAAAACAAACTCATTATCAATTATCTGATGAGGCGTCCCGACCTGAAACATCATCTATCCATATTCTCCAGAGATGACCCACTGTGTTTTTAATTTTTCAGAATAGTTAACACATATGCTGCAACATCCCGCAAACTGCCGTGTGATAATAACTAGATACATTTAAAGGCCACAGACAGCTAGAGTAACTCAGCAAGTCAGGCAGCATCTTAGGAGGACATGGATAGGTGATGTTTTGGGTCCTGGCTCAAAACATCTCCTACCCATGTTCTCCAGAGATGCTGCCTGACCCGCTGAGTTACTCGGCACTCTGTGAAACGTCACCTATCCATGTTCTCCAGAGATGCTGCCTGACCCACTGAGTTACTTCACCCTTCATCCCACCGAGTCTGCTCCAAACCAAGTTCTATCCTACAAACCTGCATGTCTTTGGAACAGTCTCTGCGGGAAAAGGTTGAGACGGGAAGATGTGGCCAGTAGTGGGATCCCGTTGGAGGTGGCGAAAATGTTGGAGGATTTTGTGCTGTTTGCGCCAGCTGATGGGGTGAAAGGTGAAGACTAGGGGGACTCAGTCCCTGTTGTGACTGGGGGTGGGGGGGGGGGGGGGTGAGCACGGGCGGTGCTGCAGAGTACCGAGGAGCCACAAGTGAGGGCCTCGTCTATGATGGAAGAGGGGAACCCCAGTTCCCTAAAGAATGAGGACATCTCGGATTTGCTGGTACGGAACACATCATATTAGGCGCAGATGTGGTGTAGACAGAGGAATTGGGAGTAGGGGTCTTTGCAGGAGGTAGGGTGGGAGGAAGTGTAGTCTGGTTAGCTGTGCGAGGAGTCGGAGAAGTTGAGAGTGAGAACCAGCTTCACTAAGCGGAGGAAGAGTGTTAGTAGAGGGAAATAGTCCGGTTGTGTGGTCGAGGAGGAAACGGGGCTTCCTGGTGGGGGATGGGGGAACAGAGTGACTGAACATCCATTGTAAAGTTGAGTGAGTGGGAGCTCTGAAAGCGGAAGTCATGAAAAAGACGAAGGGCGTGTGAAGTATCTTGAACATAGGTTGGGAGATTTTGGACGGGGGGGGGGGGGGGGGGGGGTAGGATGGAGTCGAGGTATGTGGAAATTATTCCAGGGGCAGAAGCAGGCAGAAACAATGGGTCTGTTGTGTTTATGAATAGAAATATAGAAACATAGCATGAAGGTGCAGGAGTAGGCCATTCGGCCCTTCGAGCCAGCACCGCCATTCAATAAAATCATGGCTGATCATCCAAAATCAGTTACCCATTCCTGCTTTCTCCCCATATCCCCTAATTCCATTAGCCCCGAGAGTGAAATCTAATTATCTCTTGAAAACATCCAGTGAATTGGCCTCCACTGCCTTCTGTGACAGATAATTCTACAGATTCACAACTCTCTGGGTGAAAAAGTGTTTCCTCATCTCAGTCCTAAATGGTTTACCCCTTATTATTAAACTGTGACCCCTGGTTCTGGACTCCCCCATCATCGGGAACATTTCTCCTGTCAAATCCTTTAAGACTTTTATGTGTTTCCATAAGATCCCCTCTTATCCTTCTAAATTCCAGTGACTATAGGCCCAGTCAACCCATTCTTTCATCATACATCAGTCCCGCCATCCTGGGAATTAACCTGGTGAGCCTACGCTGTACTCCCTCAATAGCAAGAATGTCCATCCTCAAATTCGGAGACCAAAACAGCACACAATTCTCCAGGCGAGGTCTCACTGGGGCCCTGTACAACTGCAGTAGGACCTCTTTGCTCCTTTACTCAAATTATCTTGTTATGAAGGCCAACTTCATTGGCTTTCTTCACTGCCTGCTGTACCTGCATGCTTACTTTCAGTGACTGGTGTACAACAAGCACACCCAAATCTCGTTGCACCTCCCCTTTTCCTAATCTGACACCATTCAGATAATAATCTGCCTTCCTGTTCTTGCCGCCAAAGTGGATAACCTCACATTTACCCACATTATACTGCATCTGCCATGCATCTGTCCACTCACCCAACCTGTCCAAGTCACCCTGCAGCCTCATAGCATCCTCCTCACAGTTCACACTGCCACCCAGCTTTGTGTCATCCGCAAACTGGGAGATATCCCTCGTCTAAATTGTTAATATATATATTGTAAATTACTGGGATCCCAGCACCAAGCCTTGTGGTACCCCACTAGACACTGCCTGCCATTCTGAAAAGGAGCCGTTAATCCCTACTCTTTGCATCCTGTCTGTCAGCCAGTTCTCTATCCACGTCAGTTCCCTACCATGTGCTCCAATTTTGCACACTGATCTCTTGTGTTGGGGCGAAGATAAAACCGGGCCATGAGGGGCTGGGGAACGATAAGTTGGAGGCTGTGGAAGGCAGACAGCCGGAAATGACAAAATCAGAGAGAGATTTTAATGCGTGTTCACCACTGAGTTCAAGAGGGCTTGTGATTTGTTGACAACCACCTTGTTAAAAACAGCTAATAATAGGATATGCATTTCAGATAATTATTCTATTTCAATTCTAAGAATGTTTTTCAAAATCACTTTGAGTAGAAATGTTTACCACAGCAAATTAATTCCTCATTACTTGTGCACAGCTGCAGTTCGTCACAGTCATCATTCATACTATATCTGATTCATACTATACCTATGATAGATTTCTGGGTAGACAGAAATGCTGGAGAAACTCAGTCGAGACCCGAAACGTCACCTATGCCTTCGCTCCATAGATGCTGCCACACCCGCTGAGTTTCTGCAGCATTTTTGTCCACCTTCGATTTTTCCAGCATCTGAAGTTCTTTCTTAAACATGATTGACTCCTAGTCTCACACAATTAGTCATTGAAGCGAGCGCAATAACATTAGGCTAGCACAGTGGCACGGCGGTAGAGTTGCTGCCTCACAGCGCCAGAGACCCGGGTTCGATCTTGACTATGGGTGCTGTCTGTACAGAGTTTGTACGTTCCTCCCGTGACCTGCATGGGTTTTTTCCGAGATCTCCGGTTTCCTCCCGCACTCCAAAGACATACAGGTTTGTCAGTTAATTGGCTTGGTGTAAATGTAATTTGTCCCTAGTGTGCATAGGATAGTGTTAGTGTGCGGGGATCGCTGGTTGGTGTGGACTCGGTGGGCCGAAGAGCCTGTTTCCACGCTGTATAAACTAAATTAAACTTTTAAAAATCTCGAAATGGGTACATGGAAAGGGTTTAGAAGGAAATGGAACAAATGCACGGCAAAGGGAACTAGCTTAGATGGAGCAATGACAATAGACAATAGGCGCAGGAGTAGGCCATTTGGCCCTTCGAGCCAGCACCGCCATTCAATGTGATCATGGCTGATCATCCCCAATCCAATTAAGGGACGGAAGTTTAGGGGTAACGTGAGAGGGAACTTCTTTACTCAGAGGGTGGTGGCTGTGTGGAATGAGTTTCCAGCAGAAGTGGTGGAGGCTGGATCGATTTTATGGACAGGAAGGAAATGGAGGGGTATGGTCTGAGTGCAGGTAGATGGGACTAGGGGAAAACAAATGATCGTCACGGACTGGAAGGGCCGAGAGGGCCTGTCTGCGTGCTGTAATTGTTATATGGTTAATCAGTACCCCGTTCCTGCCTTCTCCCGATATCCCCTGACTCCGCTATTTTTAAGAGCCCTATCTAGCTCTCTCTGGAAAGCATCCACCGCACTCTGAGGCAGAGTGTTGCACAGACTTACCACCCTCGGTGAGAAAAAGTGTTTCCTCGTTTCCGTTCTAAATGGCTTACCCCTTATTCTTAAACTGTGGCCCCTGGTTCTGGACTCCCCCAACATCGGGAACATGTTTCCTGCCTCTAGCATGTCCAAGCCCTTAACAATCTTATATGTTTCAATGAGAGCAGCTTGGTTGGCACAGAAAAGTGGGCTGAATGGCCTGCTTCCATGTTTTAGGATTCAAATTAGCTAACAATAAGGGACAAAATGTCAAAATACAGGACAAATTCCCGAAGGCAATTCGTTGACCGCCTCGCCCGTGGCTGGGTGAATGATGAGTTGGCCCGGGTGCTGAACTGCACACAAAACCCAGCCGGCGGGCCAGCTGAGGAGTTCTGTCGCGCAAAGTCCGTATCTCCGTCCAACTCATGAACCAATGATCGGCCATGAGAAGGAGGGGTGGTGGTGTCGGTGGTAAGCGAAGGTCCGAAGGTCGGACAGCTGTACGGGCTGCCGACCAACGGGGCCAGGGGTGAAGCGCTGCTGCTGCTGCACGACGTCGGGACGGGTGAGGCGGGGCAGGACGCGGCGTTCCGACCAGACTGTCCCCTCGACCCAAGTGATAGCAGTCAAATACGGGACAAGGGCGGTCCCGTATGGGACAAACAAATTTTGCCCAATATACGGTATGTCCCAGCTAATGCAGGACAGTTGGCAATCTGAGACTGTAGGACCTGTCTCCATGCAGTGTGACTATTTTCTGTATCTCTCTGTCACTGACTTAAACACACAGCGTGCGTTACCTGTTTGTCTCCGCAATGCCAAGGACGATGCGGTCTGCTGAGTCAGTTATGGCAATGCAACACACATTTGGTTCATTCCTTAGGCGTTTTCTGACCTGAATATTTAAAAAACATTGTTTTTATAAAGTTTACATTTTCAAATATTTGCTTAATATCATGAATGCAACGTAAGAGAAATGCAAGGAACTGCAGACGCTGGTTTACAAAAAAAAGGCACAGTGCTGGAGTGACTTTGACGGACGGCACGGTGGCGCAGGGGTAGGATTGCTGCCTTACAGCGCCAAGGACCCGGGTTCCATCCTGACTACGGGTGCTGGAGTGTGGGAGGAAACCAGAGCTACCGAGGAAACGCACGCAGGCCAAGTACGAACTCCGTATAGACAGCACGCGTAGTCAGGAGCGAACCCGGGTCTCTGGCGCTGTAGGGAAGCAACTCTACTGCTGCGCCACCGTGCTGCCCCCTGTTCTTATCAGCTTGGCCAAGGAACAACAGATGGCGTTTAATAAAAACATATAAAATTATAAAAGGACTGGACAAGCTAGATGCATGAAAAATGTTCCCAATTTTGGGCGAGTCCAGAACTAGGGGCCACAGCCTTAGAATAAAGGGGAGGTCATTTAAGACTGAGATGAGAAAAAACATTTTCACCCAGAGAGTTGTGAGTTTGTGGAATTCCCTGCCACAAAGGGCAGTGGAGGCCAAATCACTGGATGGATTTAGAAGAGAGAGTTAGATGGAGCTCTAGGGGCTAGTGGAATCAAGGGATATGGGGAGAAGGCAGGCACGGGTTATTGATTGGGGACGATCAGCCATGATTACAATGAATGGCGGTGCTGGTTCGAAGGGCCGAATGGCCTCCTCCTGCACCTATTTACTATGTTTCTATGTTTCTAATTCAGATAAATGTGAGATATTCCATTTTGGCAGAACAAACCAGGCCATGTTGTAGAACAGAGGAACCTAAAGATACAAATCCATATTAACATGAAAACGGTGACAGTTTTAGTTTAGTTTAGTTTATCGTCACGTGTACCGAGGTACAGTGAAAGGCTTTTTGTTGAGTGCTATCCAGTCATCGGAAAGACTATACATGATTACATTCGGGCTGACCACAGTGTACAGATAAAAGGAATAATGTTAAGTGCAAGATAAAGTCCAATTAAATATAGTCTGAGGGTCATCAATGAGGTAGATGGTAGCTGAGGACCGTTCACTAGTTGGTGGTAGAATGGTTCAGTTGCCTGATTGAAAGAGTTAGTTATTAATCGATTGTTGTCATATTTAAGCTTTCCTGCATGAAAGAGCTAATTGCTATTACATTGCTTGCTGAGATACTTCACAAAATCATGTGGCCTGTATTTTTCTCAGACAGGCTTTCTCCAGTGGAACAGATAAAAAGGGAGCGAGAGATAGGACTTTTGCCTTCCATTACAGTAAGGAGGTGTTTGGAGATTCACTGTGCTGGTTGTTGTGTGGAACTGTGTGTTTTTTGTTTTTGCTGTTATGACTGCAGGGAACGGAAAATTGTTCAAACATTTGTTTGTTTTGAATGACAATAAAAGGAATTCAGCAGAAATTTTATATGACCATCCACTCGGGGCAACATGGAACCAGAATCCTCCGAAGGCTGTTCACTTTCATCACATGACAATGGAAATAACTAATATTTTATTGTTAACCAGGGCATTGAAGGATGTACAATAGAACCACTACGTCTAAAATTGATAAAGAAGAAACTGCAGATGCTGGAGAATCGAGGGTACACAAAAGGCTGGAGAAACTCAGCGGGTGCAGCAGCATCTAAGGAGCGAAGGAGATAGGCGACGTTTCGGGTCAAGAAGGGTCTCGACCCGAAACGTAGCCTATCTCCTTCGCTCCTTAGATGCTGCTGCACCCGCTGAGTTTCTCCAGCCTTTTGTGTACGTCTAAAATTGAACCTGGTGCTTCATAAGGTGTAATAATCGTGAATTGGATGAGGAAGAGACTGGACATTCGGTGGGAAAGGCATTACCAGGTCCTTCTAACAACCCCTACCACAGAAAAGGTGGAGGGGAGACATACGTGGGTTCACTTTCACCACTGTAAGATTGTCAGTATGGTGCCTAAAAGATAAAACGTTAACTTCTTTCTTTTAAGAAATCCCTTTCTAGAATAGATTGCGATGGACATGTCGCTATTGTTCACCTATCTTAGGACATTGATAGCCATCAGATCTGCAAGAAACCGAGTATGCCGATGTAATGCAATGTGATGGCGATGGTGGCATTGCAGATTTGCAGGTGACGCAGGGCTGGGTGACTACGAGCCGTGGGGAGGATGCTATGAACTGAGGGTGACCACAGGCTACGTACCCACTGGTGGTGCGACTCAAGTATGGAGGTTACACCTACAGGTCCTCAGTGATTACCTAATTATGTATACACAGCAATTAATCCATGCCATGCCAGGTCTGCATTCTAAGGTACGACAAGCGCAGAGACCACTACCAGTTGAATACAGGGACGAGTTCATACTGTCAGACTACATACTGATAAGGCATTGGGACGGAAGGAATTGAAAATGTGTTGAACAGAACTGTACCAAGTGGTATCAACAGCATCAACCGCCAAGAAGATTGAAGATCACTGCGTTGGATTCAACTGAGTGACTGTAAATGGTTCGGAGAACCAAGAAGGACAATGGGGCTGTTGACCCTACTTATATTCTGGGATTGGCCCTACTCTGTTTCGCAATACTACAGCGTCTAGTAATTGCCGAGTGATCAAGCCGTGGGTAAATGGGACCCGTAGATATGGGCGACTCATATATGATAATTTTAAAGGATGGTACACACCCCCGTTTAAACCAGGGTGGAAGGTGAATGAAACTAAGGCAGGGAAAATACCACGGTTGAGAATAAAAAGTGATCCTCGTATACCATTAAATACCTCATGTCATTGCAACTACCCAGAGAAAGGGGTATATTTTGGAAACAGCTCATGCACTACAATCTCTCCTCAGGGACCACCACGATCAGTAAATGGAACATATTTTGTCTGTGGGTCATGGGCATATCCATGGCTGCCAGGGATGCCACTGGGAGACGACAGCTCTTGGAAGAGTAAATGGGGAAAGAACGACCACTGGAACGGGTGCTGCTATATAGCCTATGTAGTTCCCTATATGAGGGTGGTCCAGGATCTTACAGAGGTAGCTGGAACCCCGAGAGTCAAGAGGGGTATCTCAGAAACCAAAAGGTATTGGATGATCCTTTTCCTCCATACGGTGTCGCTAGAGCAACTAAGGAATTAAAGAAATATGGCATCCGCTATGGAAACGTTAGCTAATTCCACTGCACAGGCTTTTATGGATGTACGGCAATCCATTCAGGATATCACTGCTAAAATGGTGGCAATGAGAGTAGTAGTCCTGCAGAACTACTAGATTTTATTCTGGCAGAGAAAGGGGGTACTTGTGCTATTAAAGGGCGCGAATGCTGCACTTACATCCCTGATGAATCTTCTAACATTACAGATTTAGCAGCACATATTACTGCACAAATAAAGATGATTACAGAGGTAGGGGAGGAAATGCATAACTTTAATAAAGGTGTAGAATGGTGGCCATTTAGCATGTTTGGAGGAATATGGGGAATGATAATACATTATGGATCTATTGTACTGCTGATCATCATATTAATCTATGTACTGAAATGTCTGAAGCTACTGCTATGTACTAACCAAGGACGATAATTGTTATTAGATTCTGATAAAAAAGGAATGAAAGAGTTAGTTATTAATCGATTGTTGTCATATTGTAACAATTGTATTGTATGATGGGATTTGGCCAAAATCATCATGACAAGGTTTTTTTTAACGCAAGTTGAATAGTTCACAGCTCTCTTACAAGTTTTTAATGCAAGTTGAAGAGGTTAATCAGGTAAGAAGGGGTCAGAGGATGCTATTGGGATAACTGGCTTTTGGTAAAGTGAAAAACAACTCCATATTTGGAGGTAGCTGATGGTTTCTGGTACATTACCTCATGCAATTAGTATTAAGTTTGTAGGTATATTAACCCCGGGTTTCTGGTATTTCTATGTGTGTGCTGCTGGCATATTCTGACGTAAAACTGTTGCCTCTGGGTCTCTAGGTCAGACGTTAAATTAAAGCTTTGCAGGGTCTTAAGAATTTGTACTTTGTCTATCTTTTTAAGTGAACTTTTCAATGATAACAGCTGGGAAGAAACTGTCCCTGAATCTGGAGGTTTTCACACTTCTGTACCTTTTGCCTGAAGGGAGAGGGGAGAAGTGGGAGTGGCTAGGGTGCGACTGGTCCTTGATTATGCTGCTGGCCTTGCCGAGGCAGCGTGAGGTGTAGATGGAGTCAATGGGAGAGAGGGCTGAAGGTCTGATTTTGTGCTCCAAAAAGTGAGATTTTTCTGAATCGATGAATTTGTTTATCCTATTCTCTGGTCCTAGAAATAATTCCCATTTGATTTCCAATAATCCAAAGATAATTTTCCACTTAACAAAATTAAATTGTTTAACAATTCGAACTGAGCAGTATAAATAACACAGCAGCATGAGGAGTCGATGGAATGAACGTTGGTTTGTGTGATGGTCTGGGCTGCATCCACAACT
Source organism: Okamejei kenojei (assembly GCA_035221665.1). NCBI lineage: Eukaryota > Metazoa > Chordata > Chondrichthyes > Rajiformes > Rajidae > Okamejei > Okamejei kenojei. The sequence continues at coordinate 5,201,654 of CM069133.1, forward strand.
CTCTGCAATCTCTTGCGTTGTATTTCTGATGCACAGCAAAATGTTTTGATTTACCTTGCCAGTGCACAGATCCCACAGGGTGACGTAGCTAACTTTGTCCTCGTCATTATAGTTTGGCAGCACAAGATGGTCGCCACCCTCAGTCAGAGCTGCACAGTGCAAGAACAACATGGAGGCCCTGTCCTCCAGGGTGTGTGTGTGCGTCTCCGTCTCCAAGTTAAAGACAGCCAGATGATGTGCAAAGTAAGAGCAGATGACCACCTGAAACAAAGACCGCAGTTAATGTATTTCCGCAAACTGATGAACAGCGTCAGTTCGCTTCAGTTTTGTTTAGTTTAGTGTCACGTGTACCGAGGTACAGTGATAAGCTTTTGTTGCGTGCTAACTGTGCAAAGTACTTATGATACAGAGTCATTATATATCATAACAAGTACTTTAATTTTTGTACATACAAACCATCGAGATGAGTACTATAGGCTCCGAATCATAAGTTAAAACGAAAACACAACATAGCTGCTCCCGTGCACGAGGTGGTGGTGGTGTGGAAAACCTGACATGCATTTTGGATCAGGTCATCGGCAGCAAAACCAGATGCATAAAATCAGCAATACTGTTTGATCTACACTAACCAGTCAATGGAAAGACAATACATGATGACAATCGAGCCGTTTACAGTGTACAGGTACATGATAAAGGGAATAATGTTTAGTGCAAGGTAAAGCAAGTAGAGTCTGATCAAGGATAGTCCAAGGGTTTCCAATGAGGTAGATAGTAGTTCAGGACTACTCTCTGGTTGTGGTAGGATGGTTCAGTTGTCTGGTAACAGCTGGGAAGAAACTGTCCCTGAATCTGGAGGTGTGCGGTTCTTTTCACACTTCTGTACCTCTTGCTCGATGGGAGAGGGGAGAAGAGGGAGTGGCCAGGGTGCGACTGGTCCTTGATTATGCTGCTGGCCTTGCCGAGGCATCGTGAGGTGTAAATGGAGTCAATGGAAGGGAGGTTGGTTTGTGTGATGGTCTGGACTGCGTCCACAATTCTCTGCAATTTCTTGCGTTCTTCGATGGAGCTGTTCCCAAACCGTGCTGTGATGCATCCTGATAAAATGCTTTCTATGGAGCAACCGTAGAAGTTGGTGAGAGTTGTAGGGGAAATGCCGAACTTCCTAAGCTTTCTGAGGAAGTAGAGGCGTTGGTGTGCTAAAATTATACTGTAAAATCATACCAGTAAAATAGTAAGATTAAACGAGAACTTACCAAGTTTGAAGGTTGATCTGTATTTTACGAGGAGTCGCGGTGAGGGATTTCGTGAAGACCCCGCCAGCACGCATGCGCGGCATCCTTCAAAGCAGCGGTGTGGAATCACAGAACCAAACCATGACTAAAAAAATAGTAAGATGAAAAACGTAGAACTACCTGGTTGACCTTATGATAGAGGGTGGGAGCGGAGGGCACGAAATCCCTCACCGCGACTCCTCGTAAAATACAGATCAACCTTCAAACTTGGTAAGTTCTCGTTTAATCTTACTATTTTACTTCGGAGTCACGTGAGTGACTTTGTGAAGATTTCAAAGCTCTGTGATTTCACGCCCTGGACAACGTCCATGCTTATCACACTACCGCCAGTCTGATGGAGGAAGGCTGTTAATGTTCAGTCGAAACTGGCTGAAAAATCAACACAATTTATTAATCAAATAAACAACAAACCCCTAAATCGGGGCCAGACATTTACTGAGCTGTTCCCAGGATAGCTTCTGCGAATGTCGCAGGGGCGGCCAGAGGCTTGTTATAGAACCGTTGAAAGGTTTTTCCACTGGCCCAGCCCGCGGTGGCGAGAATGTGGTCCATGGGCACCTCCATGGCTCTCGCCGCTGATGTGGGCGCAGCCCTGGTGGAATGAGACTTAAAAATGTCAGTAGCAACTCCTGCTGCATCCAGCACCACCCTGAGCCACCTGGCAATCGTCTGTGTAGTCACCCGATGATGCGGAGGTTTGTGGCTGATGAGGAGCCTCTGTTCCTTCATCCTGATAACTCCAGTAACTCGGATATAGTGGTGGAGATGGGTGACTATGCAGAGAGTGGCATCTACAGGGTACGCCCGAAATTCCAACTGCAGCCCATGCGCCCCTGGCCTGTGCTGTTTTAATAATTCTTTGACAAAGAAATTTATTTGACCAGGGGTGGCCACCATGCTGTCCAGTCGCAGTTTCTGTAACGTCTGAACTCGTTGGGCTGTAGTCAGTGCCATAAGCATCACCACCTTGAGGGTGAGCTGTTTCAATGGTAGCTCATCTATTGGAGCCCAGCTCCTCAGTAGGGTCAGCACGATCCCCACATCCCACGTTACTGTATATCTGGGTCGTGGAGGGTTGGTGTCGAACACTCCCCTCATTAGATTAGACACCAGGTGGTTGGAGCCGACACCTATATCCAGGTATGAGTACAGCGCACTCCTGGCGCTGTTGATGGCACTGTAGCTGAGGCCAGCATCGAAATGGAGGCCTGCTAGAAACTCCAACACATCAGGTATTGTTGCCGAGTTGGAAGACTTGTTGGTCCGGGCACAGAATGCCTCCCACTTTCTGATTTGGGTGAGGTATTGTTTCCGAGTTGATTCTCGGCATGATGCGGCGATAAGGTCTATGGCTCTTAACAAGATGCCTGCCCGGATGAGTGGTCTTTCAGAACCTGCAGGCCAACAAGTTTAAATGACCATGGCAAGGATGACTGACCCCCCCCGTAATGGGCTGAGTAATCAATTTGGGATGTTTCCCAATCGCCATCCATGGTTGTTTTAAAATTTCTACAACCATCGGGTACCATGGTTGTGTAGGCCAGTCGGGAATGATCAATATGGCAGTTGCAGAGTCTAGTTTAATTTTCTGCAATACCCGACTGGTGAGGCAGAATGGGGGAAATGCGTAGCAAACCATTTCCCCTAATGGATAAAAACGCATCCATTGCTATTGCCCCAGGGTCTGGTTCCCACAACACATACGTTGGTATTCGATGGTTCAGCCTGGACGCAAATAGGTCAATATCTGGTGTCCCAAAATGAGTTATAATATCTCCAAAATTTGGGGGTACAACATCCACTCAATGTTGTCATTGAAGACTCGTGACCTGGTGTCCGCCACTGAATTAAGCTTCTCAGGCAAATAGGTCGCAGTAATCCAAATATTTCTTTCAATGCACCAGTCTCAAATTGTATTAGCCAATTCATCACAAGCTAGCGACCTGATACCACCCATATGATTGATGTAAGCCACTACTGCAGCATTATCTATTTGAAAGCGGACATGTAATCCCGTGAATTAGTACAGTAAGCCCGCAGTCCATGAAATGCCCCCAGCATTTCTATATAATTATCCCATGAGACTCCAGGAATGTAGACTCATGAGAGTTCCATCTGCCACCACAACTGGACATCGTACCAGTTGCTCCCCAGCCTGGTGCGCTTGCGTCAGTTAGTAGCACAACATCAGGGTTGCTCACTATAATAGGTCAATGACATTCTTTAATATTATCTACCCACCATTGTAGCTCATTTATAGCTTCCGGTGGTAACTGAATTGGCCGATCAAAGCGGCCAGCATTTGTTTTTTAATGCTGTGATTTTTGATCTTTGTAAATTTCAATAGTGTAGCGGTCCGAATCGTGCAGCTGGGAATGTAGTTACCAATTTGCCTATAACTTTTGCTGTTTGCCGAATGGTCGGTACCCTGGCGCAAGCAAGATTGTGGCACTCTTCTATTAAAGCAGTAGCTTTATTAGTTGGGATGATAAACTTCATTAAATTGGTGTCTAGGGTGAACACCAAATAATCCATAACCCGTACCGGGTGCAGTTTTGATTTGTCTAGATGGATTACAACCGCAGCCAAGCAATTCAAGCAGAGCCTTGGTTGCAGCCACTCCTTGAATTGCCAATTGGAGGGTCTGCCCCACTATAAGGATTTCATCCAATATGCCATCACTATAATCTTGTTGTCGGAGAAGAGCCAATACAGGTAAATACCAATTTGGTAAACAGCCTAGGGCTGTGATGATTCCATTGGGCAATGCACCCTTCCAGACAACTTCAGAAATTCCCTGTGAGCTTCGGCGATGGGCACCGTTTAGCATGCATCTTTCAAATCGATGCATGCCATAAAGTACCCTGGGTAAAGCATCTGCCTAGCTGTTCCAAAAGTATCTATTTTGAAATGGGTATACTGTACAAAAGTGTTCAACTCAGTTAAATCTATTATAATCCGACATCCCCTTCTTTTTTACTGCTGGTGAACATATTAGACTCAAACTCAATAGGTTCATGCTTGGTTATGCCAATTACCCCTTTTTCTGCTAGCCGTATAATTTCAGCATGCCCTGCCTCCACCTCTTTTTGGGATAGAGTAATAGAGTAAAATTCCTACGAGGCGAATGCTGGGTAGGGGAATTTATACCTCCAACAAATTATATACCCTTGAACACTTTGTAAAATAAACTCATCTGTGGTGACAGTTTTCCCATATGTCCAAGGAAGCCCGCAATCGCCCACCTATTCGTGCAGAAGGGGATACTATGGCGTGAGAGGAGCCAGACCCCCTTACCTCCATGGTTAACGGCGGTTCCGTACATACGGTGCTTTGGGTGGACGTTATGGAGGTTGACGGGCCGGCGGCCGCATTTTCCAAGCAGGCCGCTGTTGGCCTTGCCCTAAAAGGTCGTTGTGTTTGTTGAGATGGAGGTAGGTAGGATCTTTGTGCCCTATCCGGCAGCCTTGGTTCCCAGGGTGTATCAGGCTGTTACCGGTAATATGGGTGAAGTCTGGCCGATGGAGTTTCATGAGGCCCGCTGTTTTGGCCTCCTTTGTCCAGTCCCTTCACCTGTTTGGACAGGTCTCCAAACAACTGATGCGGCGGTGGAGCGGTAATGGTCGGCACAACCCCGCGAATTTGGGGTTGAGTGTGGGCTATATGGAGCTCTTACGCAGGCAGTTTATCTCATACTGGGCGTTGCATAGGAATGCCAGTGCATCTTGCTGTTTACTGGACACATTATCCCCGACCAGGGTCCTAGCAAACGGCGTTATGCCCGTGGAGAACCTTTCTCCAAGGTATTATTGAGAACCTGACTCCGGAGTTGGTGCGTAATTAGGCAATCAATGGTGCCCGCCAATTCGTGGTGCAGGGGTTCACCTGTCTGGGTGGAAACGGCAAACTTCACTCACCACTTCCAGCATATCCTCCTCATGCTCTGGCTCAGCGGTCACTGGCTGTCCCGGGTCGTCTACAAACACAGCAGCTGGGCTTCTGGCTGGAGACGATGAGGTGCTGAGTGGTGTCCTTGCACGGCTAGTGGATGCCCGCGAGTCCCGCTCTTCTCGTTCCCGGTCCCGCTGGAGGCGTTGCACCACTAAGAGCTCCAACCGCTCTATGCGACCGTCCCTGCTATACGCAGCGGGCAAGCCGACTTCCCCAGGCCCTGCGAACTCACTGGGGCTTCCACCATCGGACCACACCTCCATAATGTGCTGTCTAGGGTCCAATGGCAGGTCGTCGTGACCTACAGCCCAAGTAGGATCATACGACTCCCGCACGGACTCTCCGCTAGTCTGTCTTCTCCCAGAATGTGGCGGCCCACCTGTCTGATAAGAAGGCAGGTGAGTTGAATCGGCGCCAGCCCCCGGAACCTGGCTCCCCGGAGTCCGTGCAGGCTTACCTCCACACTTGCCCATCTTTTGGCGTGGAGGCGCATGGTCGGCCGCTCCCAGAGCTGAGCTGACCGACCGCTTCCTGCTGCCACCTCCGCCCTTGACCGCAGCCTGACGGGGTGTGTTGTCGGCGGTATCTGCTCCAGCAGGCCTACTCGACGCAGCAGTGATGTTGCCAGGCTGCACTACGGCAGATTCCCTGGCTGTGGTACGTATGTGCACATTGCAGGGCTCCCCTGTCATGTGGCTGTCCCCCGGCCCAGCCCTCGGGTTTTCTGGAGCTCGGGGAGAGGTTGCCTGTAAAGAGCGAGACCCCTAGCCACGTACCTGTATCCCCCCTTCTTCTCTTGGGGGACGGGGGCTCGGAGTCTGGATCCGTTGCATCCAGCTCCGGAGCGGTAACCCATTCGGGTGAGTCGGCCCCTGAATCAGCGGGAGCGCCCGACTTCCGCATTCCTGCCCCCACCATGCGTTGAAGCTGCCGGCGTTGCTTGCAGCTCCGGGGACAAGGGCCCTTGGCTGGCCGCAGCTCAGCTCCTTGACAGCGTCGTCCTCCGGCCCTTGTCCATGCTGTGAAGAAAAGGTAATACTTACTTGCCGGTCTTGTGAAGAAGCCGGAGGAGAGAGCGCACTCCCCCCCCCCAGCCTGCCGGTGCAAATGCGCGCGATGATATGCCGCGCATGCGTGCTGGCGGGGTCTTCACGAAGTCACTCACGTGACTCCGAAGTAAAATCATACTGTAGATAAGCACATACCAAAAGTACACGTACGATTGTAGTGTAATGTGAGGCAGGATGGCACCGTTAACATAATCAAGTCATGAAGAACAAGGAGTAAGCCATTTAGAATGGAGACGAGGAAACACTTTTTCTCACAGAGAGTGGTGAGTCTGTGAAATTCTCTGCCTCAGAGGGCGGTGGAGGCAGGTTCTCTGGATACTTTCAAGAGAGAGCTAGATAGGGCTTTTAAAAATAGCGGAGTCAGGGGATATGGGGAAAAGGCAGGAACGGGGTACTGATTGGGGATGATCAGCCATGATCACATTGAATGGCTCGAAGCGCCAAATGGCCTACTCCTGCACCTATTGTCTATTGTCTATTGACCAGTCTCATCCCTGGCCACCCCCTCTTCTCCTCTCTCCCATCAGGCAAGAGGTACAGAAGTGTGAAAACGCACACCTCCAGTTTCAGGGACAGTTTCTTCCCAGCTGTCATCAGGTAACTGAACCATCCTACCACAACCAGAGAGTGGTCCTGACCTCCCATTGAACTCATTGGAGAGCCTCAAAATTGAATCTGACTTTACCTTGCATTAAATATTATTTCCTTATCATGCATCTATACACTGTAATCTTTCCACTGACTGGTTAGCACGCAACAAAAGTTTTTCACTGTACCTTGGTACACGTGACAATAAACTAAACTGAACTACAACTATATTTGAATACACAAGTACAACAGGTATAGCGATGAGAAAAATAGCAGAATGCAGAATATAGTTACTGTATGAGCAGCTACCATCTCCCTCAGGACTATCTATAATCGGACTTTACTAGACTTCATGTTGCATTAATCGATATTCCCTTCATCGTGTATCTGTACATTGTGGACGGCTTGATTGTAATCATTTTTTTAAAAAAAATATCTTTATTTATTAGAGGTACCGTAAGTTTCATCAGTGTACATCCCATGTATATTATTACAATCATTGTACCCCTTAATTATTTAAGGCTTTAGAAAAAAAGAAAAAAGAAAGAAATATCAACAGAGAAAGTAGAAAGAGTGAAAAAGAGTTGTGAAAGTGAAAAAGCGTGCCAGAGGGAAAGGGAACCCTTGGGCGAAGAGTTAGAGAAAGGAGATTAAGAGATAGACCCTGGGGAGGAGAAAAAAAAAGGGAAAGAAAGAGAAGGAGAAAAGAAAATTCATTGTTACTTTATTATAAACATCTCGCAAAAGGAATCTACCAACTCGACAGTTTTTCTTCCCTCTTTACCAAGACCCGACACCGGTACTTTCTGATTGTAATCATAAGGACATAAATAATAGGAGCAGAATTTGGCCATTCGGCCCATTGTCTACTCCGCCATTCAATCGTGGCTGATCTATCTCTCCCTCCTAACCCCATTCTCCTGCCTTCTCCCCATAATCCCTGACACCCGTACTAATCAAGAATCTATCTATCTCCACCTTAAAAATATCCACAAACTGGGCCTCCACAGCCGTCTGTGGCAAAAAATTCCACTGATTCACCGCCCTCTGACTAAAGAAATTCCTTCTCGCCTCCTTCCTAAAGGAACGTCCTTTAATTCTGAGGCTGTGGCCTCTGGTCCTAGACTCTCCCACTAGTGGAAACACGTCCAGTCATGTATAATCTTTCCACTGACTGGTTAACAGCATGCAGCACAAAAGCTTTTCACTGTACCTCGGTACACGTGACAATAAACAAGGCCGAAGCATTGTGGCCCACCAGGCTCTCACCTTGTCATTCCCGCTGAGCAGGTACTGATCGATGGGGTTGGATTTCTCTTTACAGAACTGCTTTAGGGTAGTGATTTCCCGTTCCATCTCCTTGTCCAGCCTTCTCCTCCGCGCAGTCTTGGTCTCTGTGCGTTTCTCCCACGGAGTCATAAACTCTGAAATTAAACAGGTTAATTGCACCGTTAATACACAACTAGGAAAACAAAGAGAGAAAACATAGACAATAGGTTCAGGAGGCCATTCATTGTGATCATGGCTGACCATCCCCAATCAATAACCTGTGCCTGTCTTCTCCCCATATCCCTTGATTCCACTGGCCCTTAGAGCTCTATCTAATTCTCTCTTAAATCCATCCAGTGATTTGGCCTTCACTGCCCTCTATGGCAGTGAATTCCACAAATTCACAACTCTCTGGATGAAAACATTTTTTCTCATCTCAGTTTTAAATGGCCTCCCCTTTATTCTGAGATTGTGGCCACAGGTTCTGGACTCGCCCAACATTGGGAACATTTTTCCTGCATCTAGCTTGTCCAGTTCATAATTTTATGTTTCTATAAGATCCTCACTCATCCTTCTAAGGTCCAGTGAATACAAGCTTTCAATCTTTCCTCATATGACTGTCCCGCCATCCCAGGGATCAATCTCATGAACCTACGCTGCACTGCCTCAATCACAAGAATGTCCTTCTTCAAATTAGGAAGAACAAGAGTCAAGAGTGTTTTATTGTCTGGTTTAAAAATGGAATTCATTGCCACAGATGGCTGTGGAGGCCAGGTTGATGGATATTTTTAAGACGGCACAGTTTTAATACTTGCATTTGGAAAGCAGTGACAGGATCGGTCAAAGTCAACATGGATTTAGGAAGGGGAAATCATGTTTGACTAATGTTCTGGAATTTTTTGAGGATGTAACAAGTAGAATGGATAAGGGATGTGGTGTATCTGGACTTTCAAAAAGCCTTTGACAAGGTCCCACACAAGAGATTAATGGGCAAAATTAGAGCACATGGTATTGGGGATAGGGTATTGACATGGATAGAGAACTGGTTGGCAGACAGGAAGCAAAGAGTTGGGATTACCGGGTCCTTTTCAGAATGGCAGGGAGTGACTAGTGGGGTGCCGCAAGCCTCGGTGCTGGGACCCCAGTTATTTACAATATATATTAACGATTTAGATGAGGGAATTAAATGTAACATCTCCATGTTTGTGGATGACGCAAAGCTGGGTGGCAGTGTGAGCTGCGATGAGGATGCTATGAGGCTGCAGCGTGACTTGGATAAGTTGGGTGAGTGGGCAGAAGCATGGCCGATGCAGTATAATGTGGATAAATGTGAGGTTGCCTACTTGGTGGCAAGAACAGGAAGGCAGATTATTATCTGAATGGTGTCAGATTAGGAAAAGGGGAGGTGCAACGAGACCTGGGTGTGCTTGTACATCAGTCACTGTAAGTAAGCATGATGGTACAGCAGGTGCTGAAGATAGCTAATGGCATGTTGGCCTTCATAGCGAGAGGATTTGAGTATAGGATCAAGTAGGTCCTACTGCAGTTGTACAGGGCCCTGGTAAGACCACACCCGGTCTCCTAATTTGAGGAAGGACATTATTGCTATTGAGGGAGTGCAGTGTAGATTCATCAGGTTAATTCCTGGGATGGTGGGACTGACATATGATGAAAGAATGGGTCGACTGAATTTAGAAGGATGAGAGGAGACCTTATAGAAACAAAAAATTCTTAAACGATTTGACAGGCTAGATGCAGGAAAAATGATAGGGGGCACCGTCCTGTATGGTATGGCTGCCCAGCCTACAGCTGTTTGATTTTCACTCTTTACTTCATTTTTAGTGAGTTTTAGTGTTTTGTTTGGAGTCTATTCTTTTTTATGTGGGGGGTGGGGGGAAGGGGGAAACTACTTTTCCTGGTCCCTACCAGGTCGGAGAGGCAGCTTTTCTCCGGGCTGCATCTTCGACCCGTCCTCGCGGCCTACCAGCGGGCCTGGGACGACGTTTCCTGAGGGGACCGCCTAGAACCTCGGTTTCAGCAGCGGCGCAGCGTTGGAGCGCTATCGCGGAGCGGGTGATGCCTTGCCTGGGTCGCCGCGCTGGAACTCCGTTGAGCTGAAGACCGCCGACAAAAACATCGCGGAGCCGCGGGTCTGTGGAGCAGCCAGCTGTGGGCGGTGATGCTGACTTTAACATCGGACGTCAGTGGGGGAGCTCCATTCAGTCGGGCCTTGATGGTTTTGGAAGCCGCTGTCCCTGGTAAGGAAGCGGCCGTTCCCGGTGTCCCAAGCCGCTGGGAGGATTCCCCCGACGCCGGAGCACCACCACCCGGCGAGAATGGCCTGGAACATCAGGCCTCCGTGAAGGCCTCAATAGGCCTGACTATGGGGGGGACATGGGATGGGGACTGGACATTGTGCCTTCCCTCATAATGGGAACCATTGTGGGGGGATGTGTTTTATGTTTAAAATCTCTTTATTATCGTTATGTCTGTATTCTTTTTTATGTGCTGCATTGGCAAGAAGCATTTCACTACACCAATTGGTGTACGTGACCAATAAAACAACCTTTGAACCATTAAAATGTTCCCGATGTTGGTGGAGTCCAGAATCAGGAGTCACTGTTTACGAATTTAGGACTGAGATGAGGAAAAACCTTCTTCACTCAGAGAATTGTGAATCTGGAATTCTCTGCCACAGAAGGCAGTGGAGGTCAATTCACTGGATGTTTTCAAAAGAGGAAATTAGATTTAGCTCTTAGGGCAGAAGGAATCCAGGGATATGGGGACAAAGCTGGAACGGGGTATGGATTGTGGATGATCATCCATGATCATATTAAATGGAGGTGCTGGCTCGAAGGGCCGAATGGCCTACTCCTGCATCTATTTTTCTATGTTCTCTATGTTCTAAGCAGTTTATAACGCCTGTGTCAACAGCACGCTGCTGTATGGCAGTGAGACATGGACTACATATGCCAGGCAGGAGAGAAGATTCAACACTTTCCATCAGAGGAGCATCCACCGTATCCTGGGCATATCCTGACAAGACAGAGTGTCCAATGCCGAGGTCCTGTCACGCACTGGCCTTCCCAGTAGGTTCTCTGGATACTTTCAGGAGAGAGCTAGATAGGGTTCATGAACAGTTAAAGAACTTTGTTAGGCCTCTTCTGAAAACCCAATCTCCCATCTTCACCCATATTATCCTGTAAAATCCAGCCCCATCACAAACATGAGTCTCACCCTGGCCATTCCCTCTTCTCCCCACTCCCATCAGGCAAGAGGTACAGAAGTGTGGAAATGCACGCCTCCAGATTCAGGGACAGTCTCTTCCCAGCTGTTATCAGGCAACTGAATCATCCTATCACAATTCGAGTCGTCCTGACCTCCCATCTACCTCATTGAAGCCCCCTAGACTACTTTAATCAGACTTGGTCTAGTTTTTAATTTAGAGATACAGAAGGGAATCGGGCCCTTCGGCCCATCAATCCCAGCGTTCCATGCACAACAGCAATATCCCTACATGCTAGGGACAATTTACAATTTACAGAAGCCAATTAACTTACAAACCTGCATGTCTTTGGAGTGGACGTGGGAAGAAACAGCAAAACGCATGCAGGTCATGGGAAGAATGCACAAAGTACGTAGAGACAGCACTAAACTAAATCTACATTAGGACTGAACCCAGGTCTCTGGTACTGTGAGCCAGTAACTATACCGCTGCACCACCATGCTGCCCCTGGACTTTATTCCCTTCATTACGTATCTGTACACTGGATGGATCGATTGTAATCATGTATTGTCTTTCTGCTGACTGGTTAGCACGCAACAAAAGTGTTTAAAATAATTTAAAAGAGAGTTAGACGTTAGACAATAGACAATAGGTGCAGGAGTAAGCCATTTGGGTCTTCAAGCCAGCAGCGTAATTCAATGTGATCATGGCTGATCGTCCCCAATCAGTACCCCCGTTCCTGCCTTCTCCCCATATCCCCTGACTCCGCTATCTTTGGAATTCTGTGGGCGGTGGAGGCAGGTTCTCTGGATACTTTCAAGAGAGAGCTAGATAGGGCTCTTAAAAATAGCGGAGTCAAGGGATATGGGGAGAAGGCAGGAACGGGGTACTGATTGGGGATGATCAGCCATGATCACATTGAATGGCGGTGCTGGCACGAAGGGCCAAATAGCCCACTCCTGCACCTATTGTCTATTGTCTAAACTAACAAACATTTCCACAGTGCAGTGCTGAAGATGTTTACCTGCCAAACCACCCGAGTTCCCTCCTCTCTTTCTCGTGGTCAGATGCTCATTGTAGCAGTCACAGTTTGAGTGGGAAGGAAGGCCATTTAACGGGCAAAACTGGTCTTTGTAGTTGGGCCGGACCCGTTCCTTTATAAATCCAGTCTTCAGGTTCCAGAGGACAAGGTGATCTCTTTCCAGGGACATACAAAAAAAAAATCAACCATTATTCTCCCATTATATTCAAACCACCCACTCAAACTAGAGTGCTGACATGGATAGAGAAGTGGTTGTCAGACAGGAAACAAAGAGTAGGGAATAACGGGTCCCTTTCAGAATGGCATGCAATGACTAGTGGGGTACGGCAAGGCTCGTTGCTTGGACCACAGCTATTTACAATATACATCAATGATTTGCATGAAGGGATTCAAAGTAACATTAGCAAATTTGAAGATGACACAAAGCTGGGTGGCAGTGTGAACTGTGAGGAGGATGCTATGAGAATACAGGGTGACTTGGACAGGTTTAATGCGGATGAATGTGAGGTTATCCACTTTGGTAGCAAATACAGGAAGGCAGATTATTATCTAATTGGCGTCAAGTTGGGAAAAGGGAAAGCACAACGGGATCGGGGGGTCCTTGTACATCAGTCTATGAAAGTAAGCATGCAGGTACAGCAAGCAGTGAAGAAAGCGAATGGCATGTTGACCTTTATAACAAGAGGAATCAAATATAGGAGCAAAGTACAAAGGGAGTGCAGCGTAGGTTTACAAGGTTAATTCCCGGGATGGCGGGACTGTCATATGCTGAGAGAATGGAGCAGCTAGGCTTGTACACTGAGTTTAGAAGGATGAGAGGGAATCTCTTTGAAAGATATAAGATTGTTAAGGGTTTGGACACGCTAGAGGCAGGAAACATGTTCCCAATGTTGGGGGAGTCCAGACCCAGGGGCTACAGTTTAAGAATAAAGAGTAAGCCTTTTAGAACGGAGACAAGGAAACACTTTTTCTCAAAGAAAGTTGTGAGTCTGTGGAATTCTCCGCCTCAGAGGGTGGTGGAGGCAGGTTCTCTGGATGCTTTCAAGAGAGAGCTAGGTAGGGCTCTTAAAGATAGCGGAGAAAGGTTGAACAAGTTAGGTCTTTATTCTTTGGAGCGCAGAAGGTTAAGGGGGGACTTGATTGAGGTCTTTAAAATGATGAAAGGGATAGACAGAGTTGACGTGGATACGTTTTTCCCATTGAGGGTAGGGAAGATTCAAACAAGAGGGCATGACATGAGAATTAAGGGACAGAGGTTTCGGGGTAACGTGAGGGGGAACTTCTTTACTCAGAGGGTGGTGGCTGTGTGGAATCAGCTTCCAGCAGAAGTGGTGGAGGCAGGATCGATTTTAACATTTAAGAGTAAAGTGGATAGGTATATGGACGTGAAGGGAATGGAGGGGTATGGTCTGAGTGCAGGTAGATGGGACTAGGGGAAAACAAATGGTCGGCACGGACTGGAAGGGCCGAGAGGGCCTGTTTCCGTGCTGTAATTGTTATATGGTTGTTATATGGTTATATGGAGTCAGGGGATATGGGGAGAAGGCAAGAACGGGGTACTGATTGGGGACGATCAGCCATGATCACATTAAATGTCGGTGCTGGCTTGAAGGGCCGAATGGCCTACTCCTGCACCTATTGTCTATTGAATACGGCCCGTAACCTGAAATCATCCGGCCCGCCAAGCGCCGAGCTCTGGCTGTATCGCATCCTGCGCAAAGCCGCAGGCACGGCCGCGCACCTTCTGTGAACATGTTTAAGAAAGAACTGCAGGTGCTGGGAAAATCGAAGGTAGACAAAAATGCTGGAGAAACTCAGCAGGTGAGACATGCAAGGATTGCATGAGGCTGCCCGCTGAGTTTCTCCAGCAATTTTGTCTACCTTCTGTGAACATGTGATTTGATGCCAGTCATCCGGGGCGGGATGGGGGCGGGTTCCATGTGTACACGTGATAGATGTTGCCCGCCATCTGCTCACAGACAAGCGTCCCGGACCCTATGCAGAACAAGGTTGCCCATCCCTGCTCTACACGCTATGGTCGGTACAGTGGCGCAGCGGTAGAGATGCTGCCTTGCAGCACCAGACACCCGGGTTCGATCTTGACTAGGGGTGCTGTCTGTAAGGAGTTTGTACGTTCTCCCCGTGACCTCTGTGGGTTTTCTCTGTGATCTTCGGTTTCCTCCCACACTCCAAAGTCGTGCAGATTTGTAGGTTAATTGGCTTGGTATAAATATAAATTGTCCCTGGTGTGTGTAGGACACACTACGCACACTAGTGTATGTAATGTGCGGGGATCACTGGTCAGCTCGGACCTGGTGGGCCGAAGGGCCTGATTCCGCACTGTATCTCTAAACTAGGGCCAATTTACAGGGGGTCAACTAACCTACAAACCTGCACATCTTTGGAGTGTGGGAGGAAACCGGTGCACCCACATGGTCACAGAGAGAACGTACAAACTCTGTGCAGACAACACCCAAGGTCTCTGGTGCTGTGAGGCAGCTACTCTAGCAGCTGAGCCACTGTGTCGACTAGTTTACAAGCTTTAAAGCAGCTCCCAGTCAATGTGGAGGCGCACCTAGGATTCTTTTGTCTTATTTTTATTCTGAGTGGAATAGAAACATAGAAAATAGGTGCAAGAGTAGGCCATTCGGCCCTTTGAGCCTGTACCGCCATTCAATATGACCATGGCTGATCATCCAACTCAGTATCCCTTACCTGCCTTCTCTCCATACCCCTGATCCCTTTAGCCACAAGGGCCACATCTAATTCCCTCTTAAATATAGCCAATGAACTGTCCTCACCTACCTTCTGTGGCAGAGAATTCCACAGATTCACCACTCTCTGTGTGAAAAATGCTTTTCTCATCTCGGTCCTAAAAGACTTCCCCCTTATCCTTAAGCTGTGACCCCTTGTTCTGGACTTCCCCAACATCGGGTACAATCTTCCTGCATCTAGCCTGTCCAACCCCTTAAGAATTTTGTAAGTTTCTATAACATCCCCCCTCAATCTTCTAAATTCTAGCGAGTACAAGCCGAGTCTATCAAGTCTTTCTTCATATGAAAGTCCTGACATCCCAGGAATCAGTCTGGTGGATCAGGTAGATGCACAGTCTCTTGCCCAGCGTAGGCGGATCAAGGACCAGAGGACATATGTTAAGGTGAAGGGGAAAAGATTTTATAGGAATGTGGATGATCAGCCTCGATCACATTGCATGGCGGTGCTGGCTCGAAGGGCCGAATGACCAACTCCTGCACCTATTGTGTAATGAATCTGAGTGGTAACTATTTCACACAAAGGGTGGTGGGTGCATGGAACAAGCTGCCAGAGGAGGTAGTTGAGGCTGGGACTATGCTGACATTTAAGAAACAATTAGACAGGTACATGGATAGGACGGTTTTAGAGGTGTACATGTGGGCCAAACGCAGGCAGGTGAGACTAGTGTAGATGGGACATGTTTGTCGGTGTGGGCAAGTTGGGCCGAATACATTATAAGACAGCCTTCCATTATCTGATTATTAAGGCGCTAGAAGGCAGGAAACATGTTCCCGATGTTTGGGGAGTCCAGAACCGGAGCCACAGTTTAACAATAAGGGGTAAGCCATTTAGAACGGAGATGAGGAAAGACTTTTTCACACACAGAGTGGCGAGTCTGTGGAATTCTCTGCCTCAGAGGGCGGTGGTGGCCAGTTCTCTGGATGCTTTCAAGAGAGAGCTTGATAGGGCTCTTAAAGATAGTGGAATCAGGGGATATGGGGAGAAGGCAGGAACGGGGTATTGATTGGGGATGATCAGCCATGATAACATTGAATGGCTCGAAGGGCCGAATGGCCTACTCCTGCACCCTATGTCTATTGGCATTGCATTCCAAAATATTAGTCAGTTGGCTCACCTGTATTCAGATAATCCCAAGAGCTGTTCTGATGCCAGGATTCTGTATTCGTGTTTAAGGCAAGGGATAATATGAAGGTCGGTCAACTTTGTTGTGTATTTCTTCTTCACTAGATCGTAGATCAATAGAGTCTACAGTAAACACAAAGTAGTTGGTGATAAAATAGGTTTCATTAGATTTTTTAAAAATACACAGCATGGGATCAGGCCTTCGGCGCGCCGAGCCGTGTCGACCATCAATCACACAGTTCACACTAGTTCCATGCAATTCCACTTTCTCATCCACTCCCTCCACACCAGGGGTCAATTAACTGGCAAACCCGCACGTCTGTGGAGCGTGCGAGGAAACCCACGCAGTCACGGGGCGAATGTCAGAATGTAAACGCCACACACACACACACACACACACACACACACAGAGCAACCAAGGTCAGGATGATCAGCCATGATCACATTGAATGGTGGTGCTGGCTCGAACGGTCAAATGGCCTACTCCTGTACCTATTGTCTATTGTCTATCAAACCCAGGTCTCTGGCACTGTGAGGCAGCAACTCGGCCGCTAGAATTTAGAAGATTGAGGGGGGATCTTATAAAAACTTACAAAATTCTTAAGGGGTTGGACAGGCTAGATGCAGGAAGATTGTTCCTGATGTTGGGGAAGTCCAGGACAAGGGGTCACAGTTAAGGATAAGGGAGAAATCATTTAGGACCGAGATGAGAAAAACATTTTTCACACAGAGAGTGGTGAATCTCTGGAATTCTCTGCCACAGAAGGTAGTTGAGGCCAGTTCATTGGCTATATTTAAGAGGGAGTTAGATCTGGCCCTTGTGGCTAAAGGGATCAGGGGGTATGGAGAGAAGGCTGGTACGGGATACTGAGTTGGATGATCAGCCATGATCATATTGAATGGCGGTGCAGGCTCGAAGGGCCGAATGGCCTATTCCTGCACCTATTTTCTATGTTTCTATGTTACGCCACCCTAAGCAAAGTGAATGTGCAAATAGTTCAATGTGTGTGTTAGATTCTAATGTGTATCGTGTGTTCTCTTTTTAGGTGTATCGCTGCTGGCAAATTCATTTCACTGCACCTTCGGGTGCATGTGATGAATAATTTTGACTTTGACTGCAAATTAACAAATGCAAAACGCTGTGACGTTGGAAAGGAGAGGAAAAAAAAGGAGATCTAAAGAAAAAACTGCATCTGCAGTTCCTTCTTTAAAAAAAAGGAGATGGCTGGAGGCCCAAAACAGCCTGGGACTCGCCTGGAACTGGCAGGGCTTGTGCGAACAGGAGCGTGGCCTTTGGAAAATTGTGCCAAAACATGGCGCCTCTTGCACGCGGGGCTCAGTAGACTATTTCTGTACACTTGCTAATCGGGGATCGGAGGTATGGCAACACTCTACTGGACTTTTTGTAAGAAGAAGAATTTCACTGTGTCAGGGCTGCCAACATTGGGTGAGAGTTGGGAGTGAGAAATTGCGAGAGACCAAGGCCGAAGGAGCCGGGGGGGGGAAGCGTGTCCATCTCCCATTAGTACGGAACTTTCGCATTTTTCAGCTTGAAATTGTGCAATATGTTGCATACTGTAGCAAGTCTTTTAACATACACTTGAATGCAATATATATGCTTTAAATTGGATTAGCTATGAATAAGGTTAGAGTAAATTACATTCCATAGTAGAGCCCAGGCTCTGATCAACAGGTGCAGCACATGAATGATTTAGTGTATTCATGTATGGAAATCAGATTATAATCAAGCACTTGGCCCATGTTGACCAACTTGGGTCTCACTACACGCCTGGTACTACTCCTGGCCCTGACTCCAGTTGCATAACTTCACTCATTCCTGACCCTGAGTCCAGCCTTACACCTGGCCCCCTATTCTACCCTGATCATAGCTGCCTACCTGCTTAGGTTCCCAGTGCTGAACACACCCCTGGTCCCAGCTTTGACTGCACATCTAGTACTATTCCAGACCTTGACTCTGGATGCAAACTTGGCCTTGCTCCTAGCCCCTTTGAACTGACAATATATCTGGCTCACACATAAAGCCCCATATCTGACCCCCTGGACTTAAATTATTACGTTCAAGTCCACAGGTGCACCTCTAATGCAGTAACTTTTTATGGGGCACTTCACAGAACAAATTCTGGAGAACAAAATTTGCCACATTCATTGGCTTCCTTGTTATCTAACATGCTGGTTACTTTGTCAAAGAAGTTTTCAGTTGGTTGAACACAATTCCCATCCATAAAATTATACTTACTCAGCTGTATAAGTATTCTGATACAATTTCTTTCATTTTTGTAACAAACTGTCCTGAAGTCATTTTCACCCCCAATATTTTCAGTATTTTGCTGTCTTCCTCTCAGCTGGGACTTTTCCAAAATGCAAAGTTCAATAACTATATATTTAAGCAATATTATTCTATTAAATGTGATCTTGAGAACACATAATATTTTATGTGGTATTCATAACACAACAATAATAAAAAGATCTTTGTTTTGATTGTACCTACCAACATGCATACATTATTACATTACAGTTAATATGTACCGAGGGCAAAGTTTTGTTCCAATGCTCCCCATTCCCAATTACTTCAACATTGAAGTGATTGAAATCCAAGTGGTTTAAATGGCATCATAAAAGTAAAACCTTCGGAATAGATGATATTCATTATGTGGTTGGTTGGGGTCAGTATCAGCACAGTTACCATATTAAACTTAGAATCTTCAGATGTCCTAGTTCAAGCTAAAACTAAACACAAATAATAATCTTCTCACACATTCCCCTGCAAGTACCTCTGTCACTCCTTTAAAATATGCCCCTTCTTTGCTTCTTTGAACAAGCTCTTAAACATTGCATCTAAATCAGTATCCATCTGAGTACACTCCTTGAGGATGTTCATCTACGTGTTCAAATAATAAAACAACGAGATTAGGGAGGTTTCGATTCAACCTGTCAAAGGAATTGGGGGGGGGGGGGGGGGGGGGGGGGGGGGGGGGGGGGGGGGGTGGTTAGAAATAGTCAGTGAGGTAAACGAACATAATAATTGAGTGGCGAATAACAATAGTGCTACCTTCCCAATATTTAACTGAAGGAAATAATCAGGGCTGTATGTTGTGACAGACAGCCTGACACCTTGCATGTCATTTAATATTACACTTATCCCATCCCCCTGGATATTCCGGATTAATAAATTAAGGTTTTGTCAACTAATTACAAATTAGGCTAATTACAAATAAATAACATTAGCCAACTCCGAAACATGAAGCGCTGAGCATTGGGATCCAGACATCACGGACAACTGGCCTCAGTTCCCCGCTCACATCTGGCAGTGTTCTCCATGGAGCGTTTTTGAAAGGGGGAAGGCTGAGCGATCACTGATCACTGACCCGGTGAGGGAGTGGAGCAACTGAGTGGGGAGAGGGTGTAGAAGAAGGGTGTCCACCCTCCCAGGGTAGGAACCTTTTGAAATTTTATGTATTAAAATCATGTTTTAGTGCATTGTATAAGTATGATTTCAATGTTTTGTGTATGAAGTATTTTTAAGAGGTAACTTTTTAAGGGGTAACTTTATCCACACAAAGGGTGAAAGGTGCTTATAACAAGCTGCCAGAGGAGGTAGTTGAGGCAGAGACCATCCCAACATTTAAGAAAAAGTTGACTAATACATGGATAGGACAGGTTTGGAGGTATGGACCAAAATCTGGTAGCCTAGCTGGGACATGTTGGCGGGTGTGGGCAAGTTGCGCCGAAGGGCCTGTTTTCACACTGTATCACTCTATGACCACATTATACATATAACCATATAACAATTACAGCACGGAAACAGGCCCTCTCGGCCCTTCCAGTCCGTGCCGACCATTTGTTTTCTCCTAGTCCCATCTACCTGCACTCAGACCATACCCCTCCATTCCCTTCACGTCCATATACCTATCCACTTTACTCTTAAATGTTAAAATCGATAACCTCCACCATTCATGAATGCTTCAAAATCAAGTGATCGAGTTTTATTGCCATATACTCAAGCATAGAAACATAGAAAATAGGTGCAGGAATAGGCCATCGGCCCTTCGAGCCAGCACTGCCATTCAATATGATCATGGCTATTCATCTAAAATCAGTACCTCTTTCCTGTTTTTCCCCCCCATTTCCCTTGATTTCATTAGCCCCAAAACTAAATGTAACTCTCTTGAAAACATCCAGTGAATTGGCCTGCACTGCCTTCTGTGGCAGAGAATTCCACAGATTCACAACTCTCTGTGTGAAGAATGTTTGTCCTCATCTCAGTCCTGACTGCCCCTCCCTCCCCTTTATTCTTAAAATGTGAGCCCTGGTTCTGAACTCCCCCAAAATTGGGAACATTTTTCCTGCAGTTACAGTAAGTGAAAATCTAGCAGGCAAGCAGGATGCTTTCTCCAACCACCCCTATTTGCAGTCCACTATCTTCCACCGTTTCTACCCAGTGCTCGGTACTTACTTCCAGCAGCCACTGTCTGGGCGAATTTGGCACAGAGACTCTCACGGCAGCGGCGCAACGCTTCCGTCGCCTTGCACTGATGCTGCTCCATGGCCGGAGCTGCAGTGAGCAACTCGCCAGCCCGGCAAACATTCGCCAGCTCCGCTCCCCGTCCGCATCTGTTCCCGCCGCTGCTTCTGCTTCCAACACCCATAGCCCATGCAGTTGATATAAGTTTTTAATTTTTCGTTGTCACAGAATATCTCACAACAGAGCAAGAGAAATTTGTGATGTGGCGAAATGTGCGATTCTCACGCTCAAAGCATGGGAGTTGTCAGCCCTGCCTCTCTATCCCCCTCTCTTTCTCTCCCCCCCTTCCCCTGTCTCTCCTCTAACCCATACCTGCCAACTTGTGAGATTGAAAAATCGGAATCCTATTAGTCTGACGTCAGTGAGGGCGGGGCACGTGACGTCAGTAAGGGGCGGGGCAAGTGACGTCAGTAAGGGGCGGGGCACGTGACGTCAGTAAGGGGCGGGGTACGTGACGTCAGTGAGGGCGGGAAAGTGACCTCAGGGGGGTTACACAAAATGCTGGAGAAACTCAGCGGGTGCAGCAGCATCTAAGGAGCGAAGGAGATGGGCGACGTTTCGGGTCGAGACCCTTCTTCAGACTTTCTGCTGCACCCGCTGAGTTTCTCCAGCATTTTGTGTATCTCCTTCGCTCCTTAGATGCTGCTGCACCCGCTGAGTTTCTCCAGCATTTTGTGTAACCCTCGATTCTCCAGCATCTGCAGTTTCTTCGTTAACAAAGTGACCTCAGTGCTACATGCTGATATTTACAACATATATATGCTACGCTGATATTTACAACTGATATATATGCTCTATGCTGATATTTACAACTATATATATGCTGATATTTACAACTGATATATATGCTGATATTTACAACATATATATGCTGATATTTACAACTGATGTACATGCTGATATTTACATCTGATATATATGCTATATGCTGATATTTGCAACTGATATATATGCATATAGCGTTTATATATTTATGCATTTTCAGGCATATATGATATATAATATATCATATATGCCTGAAGAAGGGTTTCAGCCCGAGACGTCGCCTTTCTTCTTCGCTCCATAGATGCTGCTGCTCCCGCTGAGATTTTCCAGCATTTTTGTCTACCTTCGATTTTCCAGCATCTGCAGTTCCTTCTTAAAAACTATATGCTCTATGGTGATATTTACAAACTGCACGGGAAAGCCCGAAATGACCAAACACACGCACACTGACTGGACACAAAAGACCACGTCGCTCTGGGATCTTTGCTGGACGCGGATCCCGAGCGCGAGTTGACGAAGCGTCGGCTGCAGGGCGGAAACTGGCAGGAGCTGGTTATGTAGCAACAAAATATCCTCTAGCAAAGGATCTCTGGTAGCAACTGAACACACGGGGAAAACGAATATATATATATAGTGCTTGTTTCCCGTTCTGATACTCACTTGCAGTCACCATGATTGTGCAAATAAGCACCTTGTCCGCAGCACAGATCCTGGTCTGCAGTCTGTGGGCGCGATTAAAGCGTCACTTCCCGAAGCACAGGGCAGGACAACGCAGGACAACACAGGACAACACGGGATCGGGTTGCCCGACTTGCAACGCTGCAGCTCTCCGCGTCGCCACTGTTGCAACATTAGTTCCAGGCAACGAAACCACAGATTGTTGCACTGGCTGTTGTGTTGACGAAGAAACTGCAGATGCTGGAGAATCGAGGGTTACACAAAAGGCTGGAGAAACTCAGCGGGTGCAGCAGCATCTAAGGAGCGAAGGAAATAGGCGACGTTTCGGGTCGAGACCCTTCTTCAGACTGGTCAGGGATCAGTCTGTATCTCTCGTTTCCTTGATCCCTGACCAGTCTGAAGAAGGGTCTCGACCCGAAACGTCGCTTATCTCCTTCGCTCCTTAGATGCTGCTGCACCCGCTGAGTTTCTCCAGCTTTTTGTGTAACCCTCGATTCTCCAGCATCTGCAGTTTCTTCGTTAACAAAGTGACCTCAGTGCGAGGGGGGGGGGGGGAAATGACGCCGAACGCCACCGTGGCGGGGCGGGGTCATGCGGCTGCGTGCTGACGTACACCCGTGCGTGTCCCCATAAGCGGCGCAGGCGCGGTGCGCTCTCTCGCTGTCTCCTCGCCGCCGCCATGGGTCGCATGCACGCTTCCATCCCAATTCCGAATTCCAATTTTTTTCGGAATATTGAGGAAAAAAATCGGAATTCGGAATTGGGATGGAAAAATCGGAAGAATTCCGCCCAAATCGGAATAGTTGGCAGGTATGCTAACCCTCTCTCAATCTCTCCCGCCCCTCTCTTCCCCCTCTCTCCCCACTCCCACTCTCTCCCTCATCCCCCTCCCCTCTTTCCCCCAACTCTCTCTCCCCCTCTTCCCCTCCCTCTCTCTTTCCCCCTTTCTTCTCTCTCTCTCTCCCCGTCTCCCTTTCTCCCTCCCTCTCTCTCCCCCCATCCATCTCGCTCCCTCTCCCCCCTTTCTCCCTCTCACCTCTTTGCCCCCCCCCCATCGCTCTCTCTTTCCCGTTTCTCTCTTTCCTCCTCTCTCCCTCTTCCTCCTCTGTTTTACCACCCCTCTGTCTTCCCCCTCTCTCTCTCTCATTCTCTCCACCCCCTCTCTCACTTCTCCCCCCCCCCCCCCCCCCCCTCCCACCTCACTCTCTCCCCACACTCCCCCCTCTCAACACTTCCGACGCTTTGGGACCCTGAGGCTTCCACTAAAGCTGCTCCATGGCCGGAGCTGCAGCAACCGACTCGCCAGCCCCGCAAACACTCGCCAGCCCTGGCTCCCCGCATCTGTTCCCGCCGCTGGTT
Organism: Okamejei kenojei; assembly: GCA_035221665.1. Classification (NCBI taxonomy): domain Eukaryota; kingdom Metazoa; phylum Chordata; class Chondrichthyes; order Rajiformes; family Rajidae; genus Okamejei; species Okamejei kenojei. The sequence continues at coordinate 5,225,334 of CM069133.1, forward strand.
CTGCTCCCATCCCTCCCTCAGCCCCGGCTCTTCAACACCCGCGGACCATGCAGTTTATTTGAGTTTTGAAATCTTTGTTGATCACAGAATTTCTCACCACAGAGCGTGAGAAATTTCTGATCAGCGTGAGGGCGTGAGAGTTTCTTCAAATGCGTGTTTCTTACGCTCAAAGTGTGAGAATTGGCAGCTCTGCTGTGTTAACATTTTGCGCTGTAGACAATAAAAGCCCCATTGAGCCATTGAAATAATAGAGAGCAAAGTCTTCTGAAGTTCATATAATTAAAGCAAAGGTTGTGGCGGGGACTGGCAGGAGACCAGCCAAAAACTAGTCGGACACAAGTGTGTGCTCTAGACGTGTTTATTCTTCTGCATACAGCTCCCTACTCCTCAGCTGACACGGGCGTTGCCCAGCCTTAAATAACAACTCGGATAACAACCCCGTGACTCGTGCCTCCCCCATAAAGACGCCGCCCTCTAGAGCCGATGGTTCATCGTGACCTTGGGTTGCTATCGGGTGCAGCCACAAGGTAGACAAAATTGCTGGAGAAACTCCGTGGGTGAGGCAGCATCTATGGAGCACCCGCTAAGTTTCTCCAGCATTTTTGTCTACCTTCGATTTTTACAGCATCTGCAGTTCTTTCTTAAACATGTAATTAAAGCATGGCATGAGGTTCAGCGAGTCAGTGAGGATTCTCTTGGACATCAGTCTGAAGAAGGGTTTCGGCCCAAAATTGAATCCCCTCTAAATACCCTTTAAACCACTCTAAACCCCTAAAAGCCTCTAGTCCACTAAACCACTCTAAACCCGCTCTAAATCCATCTAAACCCAACTAAGCACTCTCTGAAACCCCCACAACCATTCTAAAGCGCCTCGAACCACCCATAAACCATTAAAACCCCCCTAAACCGCCACTAAATTCCTCTAAACACCTCTAAACCCATCTAAACCACATCTAACTCAGCTAAACCCGTCTAAACCCCACTAAACCCCTCTAAACATCACTAACACCATCTCAACCCCTCTAAACGCCCCAGAAACCCCTCTAAACGAGGCCCACAGGAGCCGTTGGAAGAAGAGGAGGAGGGGGAGGAGCGACACCCGACCGGTAAGGTTTAAAATCAAGAGCGGGTCTTGTTCTTTCAGAGGCCCACAGGAGCCCTTGGAAGAGGAGGAGGAGGGGGAGGAGCGACACCCGACCGGTAAGGTTTAAAATCAAGCGCGGGGCTTGTTTTTACCGAAATCCATAACATTCCATTTGGAGAAGTGGGTTTTTTTTTGAGGAAGCCGCTGATTGGTGGGAAGTGGACTAGGGAAAGCAGCTGATTGGCAGTCAGATTCCAGCAGTTTGTTGTGTACTTTGTATTGTGTTGATATTGTATCCTGTGTAAGGGGGGAGTATGAAGGCCAGGGCAGTGTACTGTTCTCGATGTCAGATGTGGGAGGTCAGGGAATCTGATAGCCCTCCAGACATCCACATCTGCGCCAGGTGTGTTGAGATGGGGCTCCTAAAGGACTGTGTTAGGAACCTGGAGCAGCAGCTCGATGACCTCCTCTGGTCAGGGAGAGTGAGGAGGTAATAGAGAGGAGCTACAGGGAGGTAGTCACTCCCAAACCACAGGAGGCAGACATGTGGGTCACAGTTGGGAAGGGCAAGGGGCAGAGGCAGGGGCTAGAGAGTACAACTGTGACCGTACACCTGGAAAATAGGTACTCGGGTTTGAGTACGATTGGAGGGGTCAGCCTAGCTGGGGGCAGCAACAGCGGCCGGGCCTCCGGCACAGAGACCGGCCCTGATGCTCAGAAGGGTAGCAAAAAGAGGAGGGCAATTGTAATAGGGGACTCTATAGTTAGGGGGTCGGATAGGCGATTCTGTGGACGCAGTCGGGAGACCCGGATGGTAGTTTGCCTCCCCGGTGCCAGGGTCTCGCATGTGTCAGAACGTGTCCAAAAGATTCTGATAAGGGAGGGAGAGCAGCCTGATGTTGTGGTACACATAGGTACCAATGACATAGGCAGAAAAGGTGACGAGGTCCTGAAGGGAGAATTTAGGGAGTTGGGGGGAAAGTTAAGGAGAAGGACCAAAAGGGTAACGATTTCAGGATTACTGCCTGTGCCGCGTGACAGTGAGAGTAGGAATGAAATGAGGTGGAGGATAAATGCGTGGCTGAGGGACTGGTGCAGTGGGCAGGGATTCAAGTTTCTTGATCACTGGGACCTCTTTTGGGGAAGGCATGATCTGTACACAAAGGACAGGTTGCACTTGAACCCGAGGGGGGACCAATATCCTGGCAGGGAGATTTGCAAAGGCTACTGGGGAGACTTTAAACTAGAAAGGCTGGGGGGAGGGACTCGGGTAGAGGGGGCTAGGGGTCAGGGTGTGGGGTAAGAGGCAGAGAAGGGAAACACTCGGACCCAAAATGTAGGCGAGAAAGATGAAAAAGATAATAGACAGAGAATAAGGGACGGTGGGTTTCTAAAATGTGTATATTTTAATGCTAGGATCATTGTAAGTAAGGTGGATGAACTTAGAGCCTGGATTGACACCTGGAAATATGATGTTGTGGCAATCAGTGAATCATGGTTGCAGGAGGGCTGTGATTGGAAACTAAATATTCCAGGATTTCGTTGCTTCAGGTGTGATAGAATTGGAGGGACCAGAGGGGGAGGTGTTGCATTGCTTGTCAGAGATATTACAGCAGTGCTTTGGCAGGATAGATTAGAGGGCTCGTCTAGGGAGGCTATTTGGGTGGAACTGAGAAGTGGGAACGGTGTAGCAACATTTTTAGAGGTGTATTATAGACCGCCAAATGGGGAGCGAGAATTGGAAGAGCAAATATGTAAGGAGATAGCAGATATTAGTAGTAAGCACAAGGTAGTGATTGTGGGAGATTTCAATTTTCCAAAAATAGCCTGGGAAACACATTCTGTAAATGGGCTGGATGGTTTGGAGTTTGTAAAATGTGTGCAGGATAGTTTTTTGCAGCAGTACATAGAGGTATCGACCAGAGAAGGGGCAGTGCTGGACCTCCTGTTAGGAAATGAGGCAGGTCAGGTGACGGAGGTATGTGTTGGTGAGCACTTCGGGACCAGTGATCACAATACCATTAGTTTCAATATAATTATGGAGCGAGTCAGAACAGGACCTACAGTGGAGATTTTTGATTGGAGAAAGGCTAACTTTGAGGGAATGCGTGAGGATTTTAAAGGAGTGAATTGGGACACTTTGTTTCATGGGAAGGATGTAGAAGAGAAATGGAGGACATTTAAAGGGGAAATTGTAAGAGTACAGAATCTTTATGTCCCTGTTAGGTTGAAAGGAAATAGTAAAAATTGGAAAGAGCCATGGTTTTCAAGGGAAATTAGACACTTGTTTCGAAAAAAGAGAGATATCTACAATAATTATAGGAGGTATGGAGTAAATGAGGTGCTAGAGGAGTATAAAGAATGTAAAAAGAATCTTAAGAAAGAAATTAGGAAGGCTAAAAGAAGATATGAGGTTGCTTTGGCAAGAAAGGTGAAAGTAAACCCAAAGGGTTTCTACAGCTATATTAATAGCAAAAGGATAACGAGGGATAAAATTGGACCATTAGAGAACCAGAATGGGCAGCTATCTGCAGAGCCAAAAGAGATGGGGGAGATATTGAACAATTTATTTTCTTCGGTATTCACCAAGGAGAAGTATATTGAACTCTGTGAGTTAAGGGGAAAAATAGGGTAGCTATGGAAACTATGAGATTCAAAGAGGAGGAAGTACTGACACTTTTGAAAAATATAAAAGTGGATGTCTCCAGGTCCTGGCAGGATATTCCCTAGGACATTGAGGGAAGTTAGTGTAGAAATAGCAGGAGCTATGACAGAAATATTTCAAATGTCATTAGAAACGGGAATAGTGCCGGAGGATTGCTGTACTGCGCATGTTGTTCCATTGTTTAAAAAGGGTTCAAAGAATAAACCTAGCAATTTTAGACCTATTAGTTTGACGTCAGTGGTGGGCAAATTAATGGAAAGGATACTTAGAGATAATATATAAGCATCTGGATAAACAGGGTCTGATGAGGAACAGTCAACATGGATTTGTGCCTGGAAGGTCATGTTTGACAAACCTTCTTGAATTTTTTGAAGCGGTAACTAGGGAAATTGATGAGGGTAAAGCAGTGGATGTTGTCTATATGGATTTCAGTAAGGCCTTTGACAAGGTTCCCCATGGAAGGTTGGTTAAGAAGGTTCAATCTTTGGGTGTTAATGGCGGAGTATGTTGTTTGTCATGTACATCAATGATCTGGATGATGGGGTGGAAAATTGGATAAGTAAGTATGCAGATGATACTAAGATAGGTGGTGTTGTGGATAATGAAGTAGATTTTCAAAGTCTACAGAGAGATTTGGGCCATTTGGAAAAGTGGGCTGAAAGATGGCAGATGGAGTTTAATGCTGTTAAGTGTGAAGTGCTACATCTTGGCAGGACAAATCAAAATAGGACGTACATGGTAAATGGTAGGGAATTGAGGAATGCTGTGGAACAGAGGGATCTAGGAATAACTGTGCATAGTTCCCTGAAGGTGGAATCGCATGTAGATAGGGTGGTAAAGAAAGCCTTTGGTGTGCTGGCCTTTATAAATCAGAGCATTGAATATAGGAGTAGGGAAGTAATGTTAAAATTGTACAAGGCATTGGTAAGACCAATTCTGGAGTATGGTGTACAATTTTGGTCGCCTAATTATAGGAAGGATGTCAACAAAATAGAGAGAGTACAGAGGAGATTTACTAGAATGTTGCCAGGGTTCCAGCAACTATGTTACAGAGAAAGGTTGAACAAGTTAGGTCTTTATTCTTTGGAGCGCAGAAGGTTAAGGGGGACTTGATTGAGGTCTTTAAAATGATGAAAGGAATAGACAGAGTTGACGTGGATACGTTTTTCCCCATTGAGGGTAGGGAAGATTCAAACAAGAGGGCATGACATGAGAATTAAGGGACAGAAGTTTAGGGGTAACATGAGGGGGAACTTCTTTCCTGAGAGGGTGGTGGCTGTGTGGAATGAGCTTCCAGCAGAAGTGGTGGAGGCAGGATCGATTTTAACATTTAAAAGTAAAGTGGATAGGTATATGGACGTGAAGGGAATGGAGGGGTATGGTCTGAGTGCAGGTAGATGGGACTAGGGGAAAACAAATGGTCGGCACAGACTGGAAGGGCCGAGAGGACCTGTTTCCGTGCTGTGATTGTTATATGGTTATATGGTTACATCGGGAACATGTTTCCTGCCTCTAGCGTGTCCAAACCCTTAATAATCTTATATCTTCCAATAAGATCCTTCTTCTTTTTTTGTGTGGCGTACACAGCCTAAAGTTGTTGGACAAGTTGTTCTATTTGATCTTCCGTTTGTGCACATCGAGTTGATTGCATTTGTCGAAACAGGGCGGACCACGTGAAGGTTGCAATCATCCACCCCCTATAAGATCCCATCTCATCCTCCTAAACTCCAGAGTGTACAAGCACAGTCGCTCCATTCTCTCAGCATTTTGAATTTAATCTTCTCACTAAATGTAGGTTAGTTTGGTTCGGAGAAAGAGCATGAAGACAGGCCCTTCGGTCCATCGAGGATAGGATAGAGTGTGCAGAAAAGAACTGCAGATGCTGGCTTATGGTATAAGATATGATATGGCTTAATAGATTCAAAGTGTTGGAGTAACTCGGTGTGAAAAAGTGTTTCCTTGTCTCCGTTCTTACCTGGAAGATTGGTCTGGGTGTTTCCGAGTGAGTGGCCATGCCCTTGTCAGAGAGGATGTAGAGTTTGGTGTCTCTCACCAATGCAATGTTAGTACCGTCGACAAGACCTCTCTCCAGCTGGACTGCCTGCCCCTTGTACTTAGATTTTCTAATGTTCCAGATGGATATCACTTCGGAGTTTAAGCTCCTGCACACAACATAACTGAAAAATAAAAGAAAGATCTTGAAATATGAAAGCCAAATGACGCTAATTTCAAGTAACCCTTGCATTCCCTCTGCCCCTCTACCCCTTCTGCCCCCTCCACCATAGTCATCCGACATGTTTTCAAGAGAGACTTAAGGCCCTGTCCCACTTTCCCGAGTTACTCACAAACTCTCCTGAGTTTTTCCTTGATTCAAACTCGGAGAATTACAGTAATAGCAATTCGTAGGTACTCGGGGCTATTTTTTTAACTCGTGGACATTTTTCAACATGTTGAAAAAGCGTCCCGACTTACCTGATGCCCCGAGTTCCTACGGCTGGCATTACGAGCCGCTACGAAACATCTACGGACTCGCTACTGACATTCCCCGACATTCCTCGAGTTCGAATCAAGGGGAAAACTCGAGAGAGTTCATGAGTAACTCGGGAAAGTGGGACAGGGGCTTAAGATTTAGCTCTTAGGGCCAACGGAATCAAGGGATATTGGGAAAAAGCAGGAAAGGGGCACTGAGAGTGGATGATCAGCCATGATCTTATTGAATGGCTCGAAGAGCCGAGTGGCCTACTCTTGCACCTATTTTCTATATTTACTAGTTCCATTGTTTGTATCCCTATACCCCTTCGTTATCACCTCTTCCCCAGCCAACAATGGACCATTGTGGGCTCCATCCATCCATGGTCAGCTGTTGCCAACCCTGATTTGTTCTGGCCTTTTCCTACCTCCTTTTCCTACCCTCAACACCCCCCTCACCCCGTCTCTACTTTCAGTCTGAAGAAGGGTCTCGACCCGAAACATCACCCATTCTTTTTCTCCACAGATGCTGCCTGACCCGCTGAGTTACTCCAGCACTCTGTGAAACGTCACCTATCCATGTTCTCCACAGATGCTGCCTGACCCGCTGAGTTACTCCAGCACTCTGTTTATACTTACCTCAGTATAAGCCAGCATGTGCAGTTCCTTTCTACGCAAATGAGAGAACAATTTTGGATTCAGAACCTGTTTTACTTCCCTTTTAAAAAATAATTGAAGTTTACAGAGGTGCAGCGTGGAAACTGGCCCTTTGGCCCACACCGACCCGTGATCATCCGTACCCTAGTTCTATCCTACACACTAGGGACAATTTACAGAAGCCAATTAACCTACAAACTTGAACGTCATATTGAATGATCATATCACAGAAATGCTGGTGAAACTCAGCGGGTGAGGCAACATCTATGAAGGGAAGGAATAGGTGACGTTTCGGGTCAGGAACCTTTTTCAGACTGATGTAGGGTGGGGGGGGGGGGAAGAAGAATGGAAGAGGCAGAGACAATAGGCTGTGGGAGAACTGGGAAGGGGAGGGGAAGAAGGGAGAAGGCAAGGACTACCTGAAATTGGAGGTCAATGTTCAGAATTCAGAATGGGAGGGGGAGTTGAATGGCCTACTCCTGCACCTATTGTCTATTGGAGGAAACCGGAGCATCTGGAGAAAACCCACGCTGTCAAAAGGAGAACGTACAAACTCCATACAGACAGCACCCGTAGTCAGGATCAATACATAATAGACAATAGGTGCAGGAGTAGGCCATTCAGCCCTTCGAGGCTTCCTCATCTCCGTTCTAAATGGCTTACTCCTTATTCTTAAACTGTGGCCCCTGGTTCTGGACTCCCCCAACATCGGGAACATGTTTCCTGCCTCTAGCGTGTCCAAGTCCTTAATAATCTTATATGTTTCAATAAGATGATGGATGATCATCCATGTTTAGAAGGATGAGAGGGGTCTCATCCTTCTAAACTCCAGAGTGTACAAGCCCAGCCGCTCCATTCTCTCAGCATATGACAGTCCCACCATCCCGGGAATGCTCCGATTACTATCAGCTGTGGTGGGTTTGAGAGGCGTCCTGTTGCTGCTCCTGTTGGTGTTCGGAGACTGGAGAGATGTGTGGTGAGGGACGGGACGGTGAGAAGATGCTTGTCCAGACATGCTAACTGGCATTGGCCTAAAATTCTCATGACACCAAGATGGGGGGGAGGGGGAGGGGGAGAGGGAGAGGTTCTTGAGTATGGGTGTCAGGGGTTATGGGGAGAAGGCAGGAGAATGGGGTTAGGAGGGAGAGATGGACCAGCCATGATTGAATGGCGGAGTAGACTTGAGGGGCTGAATGGCCTAATTCGGCTCCTATCACTGATGAATCTAGGAGGTAGTTGAGGCCGGGACTATCGCAACGTTTAAGTAACAGACGGGTACATGGATAGGACAGGTTTGGAGGGATATGGGACAAATGCTGGCAGGTGGGACGAGTGTAGATGGGATATGTTGGCCGGTGTGGGCAAGTTGGGGTGAGGAGACTGTTTCCGTGCAGTATCACTCTATGACTATGATTGATTCCTCACCTGGAGTTGTTCTTCATTGGAGTGATGTCCACGATCCCTTCGGCACTCTTCATGTTACTGGTGCTGATGGCCAGGGACTGGTCGTTTATCCTGGAGGCGAGGTTCCACACCCTCAGGAAGTTCTCCCCTTTGCAGATGGCCAGGCAGAAACGCAGGTCAAGGCAGCTCGCTGCAATATTGAAAGAATATTGTCGGCACTGGGCCCGTACTTCCTGGAGTTTAGAAGGATGAGGGGGGGGCCTCATAGAAACTTACCGAATATAGAAAGGCCTGGATAGAGTGGATGTGGAGAGGATGTTTCCACTAGTGGGAGAGTCTAAGACCAGTAGTGTTGCCAACTGTCCCGTATTAGCCGGGACATCCCGTATTTTGAGCTAAATTGGTTTGTCCTGTACGGGGACCGCCCTTGTCCCGTATTTGACTGCTACTACTCGGGTCGAAGAGACTGTCGGGTCGAAGCGCCACGTCAGGCCCCGACTCACCCGTCCCGACGTAGTGCAGCCAATGGAGTGCAGCAGCAGCAGATCCTCGCCCGTGGCCCCGTCGGTCGGCAGCCCGGCCAGCTGTCCGTGTTTCGGACCTTTGCTTACCGCCGACACCACTACCACCACCCCTCCTTCTCATGGCCGATCATCGGTTCATGAGTTGGATGGGGCGCCGGACTTTGCACGCGGCCCCCGGGCCAAAACTCCTCAGCTGGCCCGCCGACTGGGCTTTGTGTGCAGTCCAGCACCCGGGCCAACTCACCATTCACCCAGCCACGGCAGAGTCAGTTAACGAATTGCCGTCGGGAATTTGTCCCGTATTTTGACCTTTTCTCCCTTATTTGGGAGTGAGAAAGTTGGTGACCCTAAGCACCAGAGGGCACAGCATCAGAATAAAAGAAGATGAGGAGGGATTTCTTTAGTCAGAATGTTCATAAATTCATATGTTCCAGGAGCAGGATGAGGCCATTCGGCCCATCAAATCTACTCCACCATTCAATCATGATCGATAATGCTACAGGCAGCTGTGGAGGCCAAGTCATTGGATATATTTTTAAGGCAGAGATTGACAGATTCCTGATTAGTACGGATGTCAGGGCTTATGGGGAGAAGGCAGGTGAATGGGGTTGAGAGGGAGAGCTAGATCAGCCATGATTGAATGGCGGAGTAGACTTGATGGGCCGAATGGCCTAATTCTGATCCTAGATTTTCTCCGAGATCTTCGATTTACTCTCACACTCCAAAGACGTAAGGGTTTAGACAATAGACAATAGGTGCAGTAGGTATGTTACAAAACTTACCTTGAGTGGCGCTGCAGTTCTATCGCTCCCCGTGTGCGTGACCTTGGCGCCTTTCAGAGGGGGGCGTGTATGAAGTGCTGTTTTTCCACAGACAGGGCAAATCGATCCATGTTAGGGGATTTCGTTGCTGAAGAAAAATCGCTCCGACATTTCATTCATGAAGGTATTTTTAAATTACGCTAGATTATTTATTAGCTAGAGTAATTTAAAAATCATCTTCTAAAGCCGTGAGCGCCGACAACAGGAAGGATTTTACGTAGGGGAGAAAAAAAGGTACACAGTTTATTTTTACATTAAAACGTGGTTTTTAGGAAGCCTTTAATCACATTTTCATGTTGTGAAATGGGGACAAATCATGTTATATTGTGAATTATTGTGTGAATGTTATATGGACACTTAAATTGGAGCAATTTAAAAATGTTTATCTTTTCTTAAGAAATGGATAGATGTTTAGATCTAGTAATTGAATTTTGTAATTAGCTACAATTAGATAACTAACTAATTATATGCTTTAATTTCAGGTCATCCAAGTAAGATTGTTTCATATTTGTTTCAGAATGCTTCAGTCTATAATAACTAAAAATTTCATTGAGTTCTCTTAATTTTTAAGAATGTTATGGGCTTTTTACTGTCCTAGATCACAGCTTTTGAGTTAAGTCAATGGAAAGGCAATGGGGAACAAGATGCCAATTTCCGAGTATGAAAATGGCCATAACCTTTTTAATACTGATGATATGAAAGTAAATTAGGTGTCAAATTAAACTTCTTTTTATGCTTTATCTGATGGGATAAATTGCAGACTTGATTTTTAAAATCTCAAAATGTTGTAACATTGCTAGGTGCAGGAGTAGGTTATTTGGCCCTTCAACCCAGGACCGCCAGTCAATGTGATCATGGCTGATCATTCCGTATCCCGTTCCTGCCTTCTCCCCATATCCCCCGACTCGGCTATCTAGCTCTCTCTTGAAAGCATCCAGAGAACCTGCCTCCACCAAGCAGAAAATTCCACAGACTCACCACTCTCTGTGAGAAAAAGTGTTTCCTCGTCTCCGTTCCAAATGGCTTATTCTTAAACTGTGGTCGCTGGTTCTGGACTCCCCCAACATCGGGAACATGTTTCCTGCCTCTAGTGTGTCCAAGCCCTTAACAATCTTATATGTTTCAATGAGATCTCCTCTCAACCTTCTAAACTCCAGAGTGTACAAGCCCAGTTGCTCCATTCTCTCAGCATATAGTCCCGCCACCCCGGGAATTAACCTTGTAAACCTACGCTGCACTCCCTCAATAGCAAGAATGTCCTTCCTCAAATTAGGGGACCAAAACTGCACACAATACTCCAGGTGTGGTCTCACTAGGGTTCTGTACAACTGCAGAAGGACCTGTTTGCTCCTATATTCCTCTTGTTATAAAGGCCAACATGCTATTCGCTTGCTTCACTACCTGCTGTACCTGCATGCTTACTTTCATAGACTGATGTACAAGGACCCCCAGATCCCGTTGTACTTCCTTTTTTCCCCAACTTGACGCCATTTAGACAGTAATCTGCCTTCCTGTTTTTGCTACCAAAGTGGATAACCTCATATTTATCCGCATTAAACTTCATCTGCCATGCATCTGCCCACTCCCCCAACCTGTCCAAGTCACCTTGCATTCTCATAGCATGCTCCTCACAGTTCACACTGCCACCCAGCTTTGTGTCATCTGCAAATTTGCTAATGTAATTTGAATCCCTTCATCCAAATCATTGATGTATATTGTAAATATACATTTACATTTGTTGGCTACTTGGTTTGGACTAAATGCAAATTGTCCCTAGTGTGTGTAGGATAGTGTTAATGTGTGTGGATCGCTGGTCGGTGCGGACTCGGTGGGCCGAAGGGTCTGTTTCTGCGCTGTATCTCTAAAACTAAACTAATATATTTTCTAACGGTATGTCCTTTTATTCTGAGGCTGTGGCCCCTGGTCCTAGACCCTCCCACCTGAGGAAACATCTTCTCCACATCCACTCTATCCAGGCCTTTCACCATTTGGTAAGTTTCAATGAGGTCCCCCCCTTATCTATCCAAGCAGTGATTTTTGAAGAAGACACCTGGTAATTTTAGGCAGACAAAAATGCTGGAGAAACTCAGCGGGTGAGGCAGCAACTATGGAGCAACGTTCCGGGTCGAGACCCTTCTTCAGGCTGATGTGGGGGGGGGGGGGAAGAAAGGAAAAGGCGGAGACAGTAGGCTGTGGGCATGGGCGGAAATTCTGGCGGGGGGGGGGGATGGGAGGACACGCCCTCCCCCCCGCTTTGAGAGGTGGGGGACAATTCCCCCCATGTTTTGTAATCCGGACTTTATCAGACACTTTCTACGGGCTGAATCGGCCCATTCACGGGGCCTATCAGCGTCCAGTGCGGCTTAAAATCAAACTGCTGCATCGAGGCGATCGAAGCACCTGCCGGCCAATGAAAGCCACCGCGAACGGGCCGATTCAAACCCCAACCAGGTCACCTCCCGATCTTACCGTCCACGGGGCCCACGGCCGAAGCCTCGCATGTGTGCGCAAGCGTGCGCGTGCGGCCACCGAGAAATTGTCCCCCCCCCCATGTTTTGATAGCAATTTCCGTGCCTGGCTGTGGGAGAGCTAGGAAGGGGAGGGGAAGGATGGAAAAAGCAAGGACTACCTGAAATTGGAGAAGTCAATGTTCATACCGCTGGGGTGTAAACTACCCAAGGGGAATATGAGGTGCTACTCCTCCAATTTGCGGTGAGACTCACTCTGGCCATGGAGGAGACTCAGGACAGAAAGGTCGGATTTGGAATGGGAGGAAAAAAGTTTAATTTAGTTTAGTTTAGAGATACAGCATGGAAACAGGCCCTCTGGCCTACTGGGTCTGCGCTGACCAGAGATCCCCGCACATAACACCCACTAGGGACAATTTTTACATTCATCAAGTCAATTAACCTACAAACCTGCACGTCTTTGGAGTGTGGGAGGAAACCGAAGATCTTGGAGAAAACCCATGCAGGTCACAGGGAAAACGTACAAACTCCATACAGACAGCACCCGTAGTCGGGATCGAACCCGGGTCTCCGGCGCTGCAAGACAGCAACTCTACCTCTGCGCCACTGTCACTGCTGGAGAGAGCCCACTTGCCTCCGATGGCCGCGGATGAAAACTCTGCCAGGTGCTTGTGGTCTTCTGTCTCCAGGTTCCAGGAGAGGATGGTGGAGATGTTTGTCTGGCGCGAGCAGCTGAGCGCCAAGAGGTGGGAACCCGAGTGGTTGACGGACAGGAAGGAGAGGCGATGGTCGCAGCAGCCGCTCACCGTGCGGACGTAGGCGCGGCTCGTCACCCCAAAGAGCTCAACGTGGAGGACCTGGCGCAGCCTTGAGCACGGATACCTGGAGCAACGACACACCGCGGGGAAGTGATGGATGAGCTGAGCAGTCACAAATATACACAGCACTCTCATTCAAACTCTATCTTAGAGACATGGAGTCAAGGGGGGGGACTGCCGAGAACTAACGGGGACCACAAATGGAATATTTTATAAAATAGTTTGTGTTCAAATTGAATTCTTTATAACTTTGTTGCTGCCCTTTAGGTAGCAACTCTTTGCATACCTTCCACATCGAAGAATATCACCGTGACTTGTTACATGTGACAATAAAGTCTTATTCATTCATTCAGAGTCCCAGAGTGATAGAGTGGAAACAGACCCATCGGCCCAACTTTCCCACACCGACCTACTGTACATACCCCATCTACACTAGTCCCACCGTTACAATAATCCCTGGCCCAGTCTCTGGAGCTATAGACAATAGACAATAGGTGAAGGAGTAGGCCTTTTGGCCCTTCGAGCCTGCACCGCCATTCAATGTGATCATGTCTGATCATCCACCAATCAGTACCCCGTTCCTGCCTTCTCCCCATATCCCCTGACTCCGCTATTTTTAAGAGCCCTATATAGCTCTCTCGTGAAAGCATCCAGCGAACCGGCCTCCACTGCCCTCTGAGGCAGAGAATTCCACAGACTGACCACTCTCTGTGAGAAAAAGTGTTTCCACGTTTCTGTTCTAAATGGCTTACCCCTTATTCTCAAAGGTCTGTAAGGCAGCAACTCTACCGCTACGCTTTGCCACACAGAGGAAGGTTGTAGAGGGATGTGGGCCAAATGAGACTAGCTTACTTAGATGGGGCATGTTGGCGGGCATGAAGGAGTTAGGCCGATTGTCCTGTTTCCGTGCTGTAGGACTATAACTGTATTGTTTTGTCTAGCTTTGTTTAGAGATACAGTGCAGAAACAGGCGCTTCAGCCCACCGAGTCCACGCTGACTAGCGATCACACAAATTTTATACTACACACTGGGGACAATTTACTGAAGCCAATTGACCGACAAACCTGTACGTCTTTTGGAGTGTGGGAGGATACCGGAGCGCCCGGGGAAAACCCACGCAGGGAGAACATGCAAACTCCGTACAGACAGCACCTGTAGTCAGGATCAAACTAGGGTCTCCGGCACTGTGAGGCAGCAACTCTACCGCTGCGCCACCGAGTCGACCACTGAACGAGCGCTTGGTGTGACCCAGTACGCACCTGCAGACCAGAAGGAAATAGTCCTTGGTGACGGCCACTCCTTGGACGGAAGCTGCAGCATCGCGGGCAGGCAGCTTGGCCACTACCTTCCCTTCTTTAGAGCTCAGCACCATGCCTTCTTTCCCACTCCTGACAAAGCCACAAATAAACAATTAGATCCAATAGAGGATCTGCAAGTTCAAAGTAAAATGCCCAGGACTGAGCTTGCACTGTCACCATCTCGGTTTGGGAACAGCTACATCCAAGACCGCAAGATATTGCAGCGAATTGTGGACGCAGCCCAGACCATCACACAAACCAACCTCCCTTCCATTGGCTCCAACTACATCTCACGCTGCCTCGGCAAGGCCAGCAGCATAATCAAGGACCAGTCTCACCCTGGCCACTCCTTCTTATCCCCTCTCCCATCAGGTAAAATGTACTCCACGTATGCTGCCTGACCCACTGAGTTACTCCAGCACTCTGTGAAACGTCACCTATCCATGTTCTCCAGAGATAGACAATAGACAATAGATAATAGGTGCAGGAGTAGGCCATTTGACCCTTTCAGCCAGCACCACCATTCAATGTGACCATGGCTGATCATCCCCAATCAGTACCCCCTTCTCCCGATATCCAATTCTGGAGTATGGTGTACAATTTTGGTCGCCTAGTTATAGGAAGGATGTCAACAAAATAGAGAGAGTACAGAGGAGATTTACTAGAATGTTGCCAGGGTTCCAGCAACTATGTTACAGAGAAAGGTTGAACAAGTTAGGTCTTTATTCTTTGGAGCGCAGAAGGTTAAGGGGGGACTTGATTGAGGTCTTTAAAATGATGAAAGGGATAGACAGAGTTGACGTGGATACGTTTTTCTCCTTTGTTTTTTTTTATTTTTTTTCTTTTTCTTTGTTTTTATCTTTCTTTTTTTTTTTTTTTTTTTTTTTTTTTTTTTTTTTTCCCATTGGTAGGGAAGATTCAAACAAGAGGGCCCATGACATGAGAATTAAGGGGACAGAAGTTTCGGGGGTAACGTGAGGGGAACTTCTTTACTCAGAGGGTGGTGGCTGTGTGGAATGAGCTTCCAGCAGAAGTGGTGGTGGAGGCCAGATCGATCTTAACATTTTTACGAAGAGTAAAGTGGATAGGTATATGGACGTGAAGGAATGGAGGGGTATGGTCTGAGTGCAGGTAGATGGGACTAGGGGGGAAAACAAATGGTCGGCAAACGGACTGGAAGGGCCGAGAGGGGCCCGTTTCCGTGCTGTAATATGTTATATGATTATATGGTTAACATGCCATTTATGGTAACATCCATTACATTCGCTTTCTTCACTGCATGCTGTACATGCATGCTTACTTTCATAGACTGATGTACAAGGACCCCCTAATCCCGTTGTATACTTCCCGCCCTTTTCCTTTTTTTTTTTTTTTATCTTTCTTTTTTTTCTTTTTTTTCCTTTTTTCCCAAATTGAAGCATTTAGATAGTAATCTGCCTTCCTGTTTTTGCAGCTACCAAAGTGGGTAACCTCAATTTATCCTTTATTAAATCTCTTACCGCATTAAAAACTTCATCTGCTCACGAGCTCTCTGCGAACCTGTCCAAGTCACCCCTGCATTCTCATAGCATCCACCTCACAGGTTCACACTGCCACCCAGCTTTCTGTCATCTGCAAATTTGCTAATGTTACTTTGAATCCCTTCATCCAAATCATCGATGTATAATTGTTTAATTAGCTGCGTCCCAGCACCCGAGCCTTGCGGTACACAAAAAAACCACTAGTCACTGCCTGCCATTCTGAAAGGGACCCGTTAATCCCTACTATACTCTTTGTTTCCTGTCTGCCAACCGCCTTCTCTATCCATCCATGTCAGCAATCTACCCCAATACCATGTGCCCTAATTTTTGCCCACTAATCTCCTATGCGGGGACCTTATCAAATGCTTTCTGAAAGTCCCAGGTACCACTACATCCACTTGGCTCATCCCTTGTCCTTTTCAATTCTAGTTATATCTTCAAAAAATTCCAGAATTAGTCAAGCATTGATTTCCCCCCCTTCCCCTTTGTAAATCCATGCTGACAACATCGAACCGAATCCTGATACTGCTATCCAAATGTGTGGCCCCTCTATCTCATCTTTTATAATTGACTCCAGCAACTTCCCCACCACCAATGTCCGGCTAACTGGTCTATAATTCCCTTCTTACCCCCACTCCCCCCCCGTTTTCCCCTCTCTCCCACCTTTCTTAAAAAGTGGGATAACATTAGCTACCCTTAACCAATCCACAGGAACTGATCCTGAGTCTATAGAACATTGGAAAATTATCACCAATGCAACCTGATTTCTAGAGCCACTTCCTTAAGTACCGTGGGATGCAGACCATCAGGCCCTGGGATTTATCAGCCTTCAGTCCCATCAGTCTATTCCAACTCCATTTCCTGCCTAATGTGGATTCCTTCAGTTCCCTCTGTCAAACCCCCACCCCCAGATCCTCGGCCACTTCTATATCAGGAAGAGATTGTTTGTGTCCTCACATTAGTGAAATCAGATCCAAAAGTACCCTGTTCCAACAATTTCAACCACATCTGCCATTTCCTTGTTCCCGCCCCATAATAAATTTACCTTTTTCGGTCTTCAAGGGTCCAACTTTGTCTTAATATATTCATTTTTTTTTTTTATTTTTTTCCTTTTGTTTTCTTTTTCCCTTTCTATCTTTTTTTCTTTTTTCCCTTTTTATTTTTTTTTTTTTTCCCCTCCTCTTCACATACCTTAAAGATTGCTGCCTGACCCACCCCCCGGCTGAGTTACTCCAGCACTATCTGTGTCTTTTTAAACAAAGCAACATACAAGGTGCTTGTAATCCACATGTGTGTAAACGTTGGTTGAATGCTTACCGATAGGCAAAAAGAACTTGATCTCTCAATGAATATTCCGACACTAATATAGTGCGATCCTTGTGAATGGGATCGTTTTCTGGAGTGATATCCACTTGGTGTAACAATCTGCAGCAGTTTGACACATCAAAAATCTGAAAGCATGAACATTTCATTGGTTTAGATTAGAGGTACAGGGTGGAAACAGGCCCTTCAGCCCATCGAGTCCATGCCGACCAGCGATGACCAGTACATTGGTTCCATGTTCTCATCGGCTTCCTACACACTTTACAGAAGCCAATTATCCCGCCAGTCTGTATAAGCCGGTTACCAAGCTCACGAACTGGGTCTCCGTCTTCCTCAGTCTTCTCCTGCTTCTGTCGCATCCACTGCAACAGAAAACTGACCGATAGACAATAGACCAATAGACAATAGGTGCAGGAGTAAGCCCATTAGGCCCTTCGAGCGAGCACCCACCATTTAATTGACATGGCTAATTCAAAAATCTCCCAATCATACCAACCTACCTACCACTACCACCCCCCCCCGCTCCTTGCCTCTTTCCGGTCTTCTTCTCTCTCCCCCCCCTCTCCTCCCCATGAACCACTATTTTAAGAGCCCTATCTACTCTCCTTAAAGTATCCAAAACCACTTGGCCTCCACCGACCTCTGAGGCAGAGAGATTTCACAGACTTCAAACGCTCATCAACACCGCTCTCAGTGAGAAAAAGTATTTTCCTCGTCCCCGTTCTAAATGGCTTATTATGGCTTACCTTACTACCCCTTATTCTTAAAATGTGGCCCCCTGGTTCGGGACTCTTTCCACCAAACATCGGGAACATGTTTCCCTCCTGCCTCTTTCTAGCTAAAAGCGTGTCCAATCTTATATTTTCAATAAGATTCCCCTCAGTCAATCCTTCTAATTCCAGAGTTGTACAAGCCCAGCTGTTGCCATCCCATTCTTCTCTTCTCTCAGCTATGAAAGTCCCAGTCATCCCGGGAATTAACCTTGTAAACCTATGCTGGGGTGCAACTCCATCAATAGCAAGAATGTCTTTCCAACAATTAGGGAACCAAAAAACGGCACACAATACACCAGGTGTGTGGTTCTCCACTACTCACTAGGGCTCGTAGTACAACTGCAGAAGGACCTCCTCTAGCTCCTATATTTCCCGATTTCCCTTTGTTTATAATAAAAAGGGCCAACATGTGGCCTTGTCGCTTTCTTCACTGCACTGCATGTATACCTGCATCTTACTTTCAAAAGACTGATGGTACAAGGACCCTCAGATCCCGTTTGTAACTTCTTTTCAACTTGACGCCATTTATATTTACTTCCCATCTGTTTTCTTTTTTTTCTCTTCTTTTCCCCAACTTCTTGACACACGCCATTTGAGATAGTAATCTGCCTTCCTGTTTTTTTTGCTACTCATAAACCAAGACGTCTGCTACCCCACACCTTTAATACCTTTAACAAAAATGACCATCCGTCGGTAAAAGGCCAACAAGTGTTGTCCGTCGAGAGCCGACCGTACTATGGGGATGGGGGGGGGTCCAGGGGAGCCAGTGACCAAGAAGATTTGTTATTTCCACTTTGGATGTCCCAACACCTGGAGAGCGTTGTCCTCCCGTACAAATACAGCCGCCATTTATTCGCAGGCACAGTGAGTTATTGAGTCTTGTCCTTGCCAACTTACAACTAACACCGTGCACTGTATGCAATGTTCTTTGGTTGCCACTAGAAGGAGGTCCCAGATTTTTAAAAAAAGAGTCCCGTCCCTCGATGATGGCAGTGATTGCTTGAAGAACCTTTCCGAAACATGTTACTTTTAATACTACTGGTACGTTACTACTGCTACTACTCTGCCGTAATCTCGTCAGTTGTGACCTGTGAGATTCGCAATGGAACACTTATTAAGTCACTACATATAAAAAAAAACAAAACAAAACCCACGGTGCAAAATAACAAATAACACGGCGCAAACTTCTCCTCCACACGCAGACTGGTTCGATGCCTGGTCACGTCATCAGGCCAACTTAAACCAGTTAACCCGCCTCGGACTATCCCATGAATGACTTTGCGTGGCATTTACCTTCTCCCTAACACAACCCACTGACCCATGGCTACCCTGGACTACACCCTTTACTTTCCACCCTGCTTCCTGTAAGGACTTTCGTACTTTTTTATTTATTTTCCTATCATTCCCCCTGCTACCAATTCCCTTCCTCCTCTATTGCCGCATCTGCATCACAGATGAGGTGTGCCACAGCCAGGGCATCAGAGATGCTCGTCATTCTATTATGGAACGACCGGGGACGATCGGGCTTTAGGGAACGGGGCTTCTTTTCTTCCCCTCTTGTACTAGTAGAAGAGGCTCTTACCCAGGGACCTTCTAGGTACCCCGTAACTAACCCCGGCATAACTCTGGCTCCTCCATCATCCCATCCCCCAATCTTTCGTAACAAGGGCAAGAGTCCCCCTTGTACTCATATTCCACCCAATTCCAACCCCCACCACCGTCACATATACCAAATAAACCCCACATTTTCGGCCCACCGCCGCGTTTCCAACATGACCCCCACCACTGCCACATCTTCCAATCTCCTTCCCTCTACGGCTCTCTCCGCTAGAGACTTGCTTCCCTCATAGCTCCATAACTAACTCATCCCCTGGTCAATTCATTCTTTCCCTTCCCAACCTGAACCACCCCCCACTCGACTCCATCCAAGGACCCAAGCAGTCTTCCAGGTGCAGCAGAGGGTCACACATGCACCACCTCCAACCTCATCTAATGCAACTGCTGTTCTAGGTGTCAACTGCTCTGCAAATCGGATCGGTAGAGAGACCAGGAGCAGGCTTGAACGATCACTCTTCCAAATCACACCCCAACATCTCCCCGCTCAGTTTCGCCCAACACCTCCGCTCAGTACTTAACCAACCACTGCCCGACTCACCCGGTGGCTGTGCAGATTCACTTTTTTAGGTTCAACTCTCCCCCACCCATTCCAAATGGACTTTTCCCTGTTCCTCTTTCTTTTTTCCTGGCCTGGCCTCCTCCCTGGCCAGAGTAAGGGCCCAGCCGCAATTGGAGGGAGCAGCACCCAATAATTTCCGCTTGGGTAGTATACACACCAGCGGTATGAACAGGTGGACCTCTCCATTTTCAGGTAGGCTATGGCTTCTCCCCCTCCTTAACCCCTCCCCATCCCGAGCTCTCCCACCCACAGCCTCTGTCTCTGCCTCTTTTTCAGCCTCCTTTTTTTTCAGTCTGCAGAAGAGCCTGACCCAAACCCCTAAAGACCCGAAAGTCGTCTATTTTTAATTTCCTTCTCCTCCATAGATATTGCCTCATCACGTGCCCACCGCTGAGATTCACCAGCATTTTTTGTCAACCTTTTCGATATTTCCTTTTTCCAGCATCTGCATTCCTCTTCATACACACTCGGATTATTAATCCCTGATACCGGTACCTTAACACTTAACAGGCTTTACCTTGCACTAAACATTAATTCCTAATCAAGTATCTTGTACAAACAACAGTGGACGGGACTCGACAAAATCATGTCTGTCTTTACTGTTACTGCTGACTGGTAACACGCAAACAAAAGCTTCACTTAACCAACCTCGATACAGTGACAATAAACTAAACTCCACTCAAAAAAAATAAAAATTGGACACATGGCTGGAGAAAACCTATCAAGTGTCAGGCAGGCATCTACTAGAGTCCTGCCCCATTACTCCTTTCAAGTTGATAGATACAAACGCGGAAACAGGCACAAAATACGGCCCACCCGTTTCCCTCTCTCGCCGACCAGCGATCCCGCACATGAACGCTATCCCCTACAACCCACTTAGGAACAATTTTACATTTACCAAGCCAAATCACCTACAAACCTGTTACGTCTTTAATTTGGGAGCTTGGGAAGGAAAAACAAAGATCACGGAGAAAACCCCACAGGTCCGGGGAGAAAAACGTACAAATAACACCCTCCGAACAAAGAAGACACCCCGCAGTCGGGATCGAACCAGGTCCCTCGATCGGCGCTGCATTTCGCTGTAATGCAGCCTCTATAAACTCTATAACCCAAAAAACCCCGCTGCACACACCGTGAGTCCATGGGGAAGTCTCTCCCTCCCCCTTACACCCCTCAATCTGAAGAAGGGTCCCAACCCAAAACATATCACTCTAATTACCATTTTCCCAGAGAGCACTCAAACAAAACTCTAAACCTGGTGAGTTACAGACTCCGCACTTTGAGAGGCTTTTCCTTCAGCAACCAGCATCTGCAGTTTCCCCCCCGCTGTCTCTTACACTTACAAAAACATTTGGGGGCAGGTGCATGGATCGGAGAGGTTTGGACAGAGCGTTTCTTTCATATTACCATCAGTGTCAGTACATCAACCCACCCCCGGTGAAGAGGCAGGTAAATTGAGGACAACG